>VMDR010000058.1:457757-516821 GCA_007922815.1 Macrotus californicus
GGGGGCGACCGGGGGGGGGGGGCGACCGAACCCTTGGTGTCTATCTGGGACCGCGAGCGGCCTCGCCGGCGTCCCCTCAATGAGTGACTCAGCCACTACCTTTAGGAGGGACTTGGGGGGCTGACGACCGCACCCGGCACGGCGAGCGCGGTCCCCACCCGCCCAGCAGCCCTGCGTGGTTGCTAAGCTCTCCAAGGCCTTGGAGAGAAGAGATCTGGGCGCACCTCACCGGTTACTATGGTAACCCTGCGCCCCAGCCTCTCCCGCCACGGCTGAGGGAGGCGCAGCCAATCATAAGCTGCAGATGGTCTCGGAGACCCACTCCCAGCCTTCACGTGTGGGCGGGGATCAGGAGGTGGGGGAGGAGGCGGAGCGTGGGCCGCGGCGAGACCTGATGCTGCTACCAGCCTGGTGCGGCTGCTGGGCTGCGCGGGAACACTTCCGGAGTAGCCCAGAGAGTGCCCGCGCGCCACTGCGGGTCCGCTCCCTCCCAGAAAGGGAGTCACTTGCCAGAACCTGGCCTTCACGTGGGGTGCGGGACCTTGCTTCTGCAAGGCTGCAGGCCCTCCTGTCCCGTTTCTTTTGGGTCGCTGGGTTGGAGGCGACGTCGTCCAATCGGGTCCCTCAAAACGGATCACTTGGGCAATCTGCGGGCTGGAGTCGCTTCTGCCGGACCCCCAAGAGGTGTTGTCCAGCCAATATCCTGGGGTCCCTCCAGAGACCAAGTTCAGGGCGAGCTGTTTGGGAACCCTTCTCCCCAGGTTCACGGAGGGCTGTATGTGGCAGCCCCCGGGAGTATCTCAGAGATCCAGGACTTAAACTCCCGGGAGAGGTCAGCTGTGTGTCTGTGCAAACATTCGCGCCCACAGGTGTCAATACCTGGAGAGGATCTGGGTGCAAACGGGCTTATTCTCTGCATACTTAACCCATGTGTCTGAGTGAGGGCGGGTGTGCTTAGGGTGGGTATAAATAGTCCCATCCAGGAATGTCTAAGGAGATCTTGTCTATTTTCTCCTCCCTCAGGATTTTCGTAACCTCTTTCCCACCATCTGCTGTCACCAGAGTTTCTTCCTTGAGGGCAGGACTTCTCCGAATTGGGGCAATGTGAGAATCTGAAAATATGTACACGGAAACGTTTAGCTCAAAACCCCGGGGTGTGTGGGGCTCAAAGATTCGGGGCTTGGGTCTCCAGGTGAGCACATCTGGGAGGGTGAACACGTGAATAGGCCCCCCTCCCCGATCCTGCTGAGCATCTGCGCGCCTCCAGCCCAGGTGCGCGGGAGGGAGGTTGTGGCTGTGCTGCGCAAAGCCCCACGTGGCCGCGAGGTGGCGCCATAGCTGCAGCCAGAGCTTGTCGGCCCGGGCCGCTCCAGATAAGAGTGTGCGGAAAGCGCGGCGGGGCTGAGACGCGACCAGGACGCGGGGAGGACGGACCAGCAGGACAGACCGACCGGGGGCCCGGCGGGTGGAGGGCAGCGCAGCGCAGCCACGTCCCCCCTGGATCCGCCGGTAGCCGGGCCCGGGGCTTCCGACATGCCCCCCAGGTGGGTCGTCGGGCTGGGGACCCGGAGGGACAGGGGACCGGGACAGCCCGGTCCTCGCGCTCTGGCCGCCTCGGATGCATCCTCCGGTGCGAGCGTCCCAACGCGTCTGGCGTTCGGAGCTCCGGGTGTCACCCCTAGAAGACTCAAGACCACCGGGTCGCTCCTCTGCGCCGGGTTCACGGCGGGGTCAGCGGCCGGGGCCAGCTCTGCCCGCACATGGGCTGGAGCGGCGAGGGGAAGGGAAGGGGAGAGCTGGCGGGCGGGGCTGGCAGGGGCGCTGCCCTGGCACAGCTCGGCGCCTGGCAGCGGGGCGGGTGGGGCGCCGGCTAGGAGCTGCCACCGCCGCAGGGAGGGAAGCCCGGCCCGCTGCGGCCGCAGGTAACGGGCCGCGAGGCCCTGCGGGCCAGGCGGGGAACAGTGTCGGGCGGCGAGCGGGCGGGCAGGGCAGCTCAGGGCTCGGCTCAGGCGCCGCCGCTGCCCGGCTTGTTGAAATGGGGGGCGAGAGGAAAAGCTGGGAGCCCAGGGACTGGGGCTGACGCGCCCCTCCCGGCCTGCCTGAAGTTGGGAAACTTTTTCCTAAGTTTGGGGCGGCCGAGCTCCGGTGGAGAAGGGGCCAAGGGGAGCTGGGGAGGGAGGCGCCGGGCTGTGAATGCAGACCTAAGGCCGACGCCAGGCCAGGACTCGGGTGGGGCGCAGGCCGGGGTCAGGGCCGAAGCCGGCTGCGCGCCGTGCCCGCCCGGGGCGCTGCCCCCTCCCTCCCCTGGGAGCTGCGTGGCTCCCCCCTCCCCCCCACCTGCTTCCTGCCTCAGCCTCCTGCCCCGATATAACGCCCTCCCCGCGCCGGGGCCCGGCCTTCGTGCTCTGCCCGCCACCGCAGCGGCTGCCTCCGCTCCCCGTGCCGAAGCCGCCGTCCGGCCCGAACTAGGGCCTGACAGCCCCCGGCCAGGGCGGCGCTACGGCGACCACGGCGCTCCCCTCCTCCGGATCACTTCCCCCAACTGGGGCAACTTCTCCCGAGGCGGGAGGCGCTTTCCACTCGGCTCCCTTAGATCCCACTTGGGCAAACTTCTCGGCCCTGAATGACTTTTCCTGAAGCGGACATTTTCCTCAAACCGGGTAACTGTCTCCGAAAGGGTCACTTCGTCAGAACAGTTTTCTATTTCGAAGCCCTCAGAACCCAGCCTGTGTGCCCGCTGCCTCTGGGCAAGGGGGTCCAGGCCAGCCTGGCCTCCTCTCCAGCAGCCACTGTCCTGCTCCTTCTGGTCCGGGCCGCCCACCCAGGCTTCCACACTCGGAGGCCACTCATCCTCCAGTGCTCAGGCTGGTGCTCGATGCTCTTGCCTCCCTGAGGGGAAGGGGAAGTGGAGGGGAGAGGCGCCGGGCTGGGAACCGGCAGCGAGGGCTCATGCGGCCCTGACCCGACTGGTGTGTGTCCCCGCAGGAGATTGTGCTGGGCAGACGATGCTGGACACGATGGAGGCGCCCGGCCACTCGAGGCAGCTGCTGCTGCAGCTCAACAACCAGCGCACCAAGGGCTTCTTGTGCGACGTGATCATCGTGGTGCAGAACGCCCTCTTCCGCGCGCACAAGAACGTGCTGGCGGCCAGCAGCGCCTACCTCAAGTCCCTGGTGGTGCATGACAACCTGCTCAACCTGGACCATGACATGGTGAGCCCGGCCGTGTTCCGCCTGGTGCTGGACTTCATCTACACCGGCCGCCTGGCTGATGGCGCAGAGGCCGCGGCGGCGGCGGCTGTGGCTCCGGGGACGGAGCCGAGCCTGGGCGCCGTGCTGGCCGCCGCCAGTTACCTGCAGATCCCCGACCTCGTGGCGCTGTGCAAGAAGCGCCTTAAGCGCCACGGCAAGTACTGCCACCTGCGGGGCGGCGGCGGTGGCGGCGGCGGCTATGCACCCTACGGGCGGCCGGGCCGGGGCCTGCGGGCCGCCACGCCCGTCATCCAGACGTGCTACTCTTCCCCAGCCGGGCCTCCGACGCAGCCCAGCGCCGAGCCGCCGTCAGGCCCGGAGGCCGCAGTGAACACGCACTGCGCCGAGTTGTACGCCTCGGGCCCTGGCCCGGCGGCCGCTCTCTGCGCCCCGGAGCGCCGCTGCTCTCCGCTCTGCGGCCTGGACCTGTCCAAGAAAAGCCCGCCGGGCTCCGCGCCTCCGGAGCGGCCGCTGGGCGAGCGTGAGCTGCCTCCTCGCCCAGACAGCCCTCCCAGCGCTGGCCCCGCAGCCTACAAGGAGCCACCACTCGTCCTGCCGCCGCTGTCGTCACTGCCCTTCCAGAAGCTGGAGGAGGCCGTACCGCCTCCGGATCCGTTCCGTGGTGGTGGCGGCAGTCCGGGACCCGAGCCCCCCGGCCGCCCCGACGGGCCCAGCCTCCTCTACCGCTGGATGAAGCACGAGCCAGGCCTGGGCAGCTACGGCGACGAGCTAGGCCGGGAGCGCGGCTCCCCCGGCGAGCGCTGCGAGGAGCGCGGCGGGGACCCAGCCACATCGCCCGGGGGACCCCCGCTCGGCCTGGCGCCACCGCCGCGCTACCCAGGCAGCCTGGACGGGCCTGGTGCAGGCGGCGACGTTGACGATTACAAAAGCAGCAGCGAGGAGACTGGCAGCAGCGAGGATCCCAGCCCTCCCGGCGGCCACCTCGAGGGTTACCCATGTCCACACCTGGCTTATGGTGAGCCTGAGAGCTTCGGTGACAACCTGTACGTGTGCATCCCGTGTGGCAAGGGCTTCCCCAGCTCGGAGCAGCTGAATGCGCATGTGGAGGCGCACGTGGAGGAGGAGGAGGCGCTCTATAGCAGGGCCGAGGCGGCTGAGGTAGCGGCGGGAGCCGCCGGCCTCGGGCCCCCTTTTGGAGGCGGTGGGGACAAGGTCGCTGGGGCTCCCGGCGGACTGGGCGAACTGCTGCGGCCATACCGCTGCGCGTCGTGCGACAAGAGCTACAAGGACCCGGCCACATTGCGGCAACACGAGAAGACGCACTGGCTTACCAGGCCCTATCCATGCACCATCTGTGGCAAGAAGTTCACGCAGCGCGGGACGATGACGCGCCACATGCGCAGCCATCTGGGCCTCAAGCCTTTCGCGTGCGACGCGTGCGGCATGCGCTTCACGCGCCAGTACCGCCTCACGGAGCACATGCGCATCCACTCGGGCGAGAAGCCTTACGAGTGTCAGGTGTGCGGCGGCAAGTTCGCACAGCAACGCAACCTCATCAGCCACATGAAGATGCACGCCGTGGGGGGCGCGGCCGGCGCGGCCGGGGCGCTGGCGGGGCTGGGGGCGCTGCCAGGCGTCCCCGGCCCCGATGGCAAGGGCAAGCTCGACTTCCCCGAGGGCGTCTTTGCTGTGGCCCGCCTCACGGCTGAGCAGCTGAGCCTGAAGCAGCAGGACAAGGCGGCCGCGGCCGAGCTGCTGGCGCAGACCACGCACTTCCTGCACGACCCCAAGATGGCGCTCGAGAGCCTCTACCCACTGGCTAAGTTCACCGCGGAGCTGGGCCTCAGCCCGGACAAGGCGGCCGAGGTGCTGAGCCAGGGAGCGCACCTGGCTGCCGGGCCTGACGGCCGGACCATCGACCGTTTCTCCCCCACCTAGAGCGCCCCTTGCCAGCCCTCATCGTCGCCGCCGCGTGGCCCCGACCCGCGCCCCCAGGGAGCAGCGGCGGCGGCGAGCAGGCAAACCGAGCCGGGACCATGTAGTAGCAGAGGCCGCAGCACCGCAGTGGCGGCGGCCCCACCTCTCTGCGGCCTCACCTGGCCTCACTGCTTTGTGCCTTAGCCCGGGGACGGGGGTTAGGGGAAACCCCGGGACGGGGTGGGTTGGGGGAAGGGAGATTTATATTTTTGATATCAGCTTTGACCAAAGGAGACCCCTGGCCCTTCTCCGCCTCTTCCTGTGGTTCGTTGGCCCCCTCCCCAGGCTCCGTGCTGCTCTTAGGGGTAGGGGTGTCACTGTTGGGACGCTCCCAGCCCTACCTCCGGCCCTTGCGACCACACCCATTCTCACTGTGAATCTCCCCGCTGGGGTCGGAGCGTCGGGCAGAGTTGGGGAGCTGGGAGGGGACTGAGCCGGCTGGAGGGGCCCCTGCCCCCCCGCTCCCGCCCGCCCCGGGACTGATAATGTGAAGTTCCTCATTTTGCACAAGTGGCACTAGCCCCAGGGCCAACCCTTCCCTCCCTCTGAAGTCAGAGGGCCGAGACAGTCCTGGCCTGCCGGGTCTCCCACTCCTGCGGCGTCCCCTCTTCCCTTCCCTGGGGCCCCGGACCATATTTATTGCATGCGCCCCGGGCAGTCCCATACCCCAAGCCCAGGTTGGGCTGGGCTGGAACGTGGTCTCTTTAGCTCCCTCCTCTTTTGTATATTTTCTACCTTGTACACAGGCTCTTCCAGAGCCGCTTCCGTTTTCTATACTCGAACCAAACAGCAATAAAGCAGTAACCGAGGACCCTGGACCCTCAGCTCTCTTCTCCCCTGCACTAAGGCCTGGCTGCCAGCGCCACGGTGGGTGGAGGGACCAAATACCCGAACCTCACACGGGTGCAGAGGCTTGAAGGTCTTCCCTCCCTAGTCCCAGAGACAGATCAGCAAGAGGTCAGGTGTGTTTCATAACTAAAAGTTTATTAAGGAAACAAAACCAGTGCTGCAAAGAGGACAGAAAGGAGAGCCGGGGCTCCCACCCCCACCCACCCAGTCATTAGCCTTCATCCAGGGGAGAGGATCTCAAAGGAGAGACTGGGGACACTGTACCCCAAAGAGCCCATTCTTCTGAGGCCCTGGGGGACTAAGACCCCCAAACCACTGGCTGTGGCTCTCCTGCATAGTCCTTTCTGGCATAATCTTGGGCCTCGGGAAGGCACAGCCTTGCTCCTGTCCTCTGCCAGGCTACACAGTCAGACAGGGGTTCGGGAGGATGCCCCCACTGGTCCCATCAAAACTTCCTCCTGGCTCCTCCTCAAACCCTGTCTTCCCCTCATCTCTGTCCCTGGGCTGTGAGAACACACTTCCAGTGGGAAGCCTCCTGAGTGAGGCTTTGAACACAGGTGCCAGCTGAAAAGGCCACAAACTCAAAGGCCCCCGTGTCCAGTTCTTCTAGGGTAAAGCTAGAAACTGGGTGTGAAGTCCAGGCCAGACGATGCTCTTTTAGGCACTAGCCTGGAAGCTTCTCAGAGCTGGGGCCTGGGAACGCTCAGGGGCGCAAAAGCTTGATTAGGTCCCTGCCACAGGAGGAGGAGGGAGGTTCAAAGTGAGAACCCCTAGGGCAAGGAACTGAGGTGAGGAAACGGGGGACCTGGGAGGTGAGAGGGATCAATTGGAAAGGAGGGTGGGGATGACTGAGGGGGAGACAAGCAGAGGGGAGGGGAGAACTGTGAGAAGTCTGAGGAAATTTTGTTCAGTGGGAACTAGAGCAAAAGGAAGGCCCAAGAGGGGAGAGGAAGCGGCAAAGGCCACCCAGGAAGTATGGGCCTGAGACCAGATGTCCCTTCCCTCTAGACCCATGACCATCCACAGGGAAAACAAGTGGCAAAGTGCAATGGATCCAGACTGACAAGGGTGGGAAGAGCAGGGTGGGAGTGTGTGTTTGGGGTGGGGGTGGGGTAGAAGTGGGGGTCTAGGGCTGCTGTTTGGAACATGCTGTCCAGAGCCTAACTTGGGTCCATGTGGGAATTCAGGCCTCAAGGAGAAGACATACCCTGGGCACTCCCTTCATGGCATGACCAAGCCTCTTAGACACATTCAGGACAGGGGTTCTGGAGATTAAACAGACCCGTGATTTTCACCTGCATCTGATGGAAAGTCTAACCCACTTGCCCCATTTCCATTTGAAAAAATGGCTGAGTCCCTAAGCTTAGAAGGCCTTCCCCCAGCCCATGAAGGAGGCAAGGGAGGGAGAAAGGCTGAGAGCCTGGGCAGCCTGTCTAGCCGGCCCACCTGCTGTCACTGCAGCCAGCCACCTCCCTACTAAACCTCAGCCCAGGAGGGTCCCAGCAGCTTCTGCCCAACCCTTGGGAGGGGCTCTGTGAGGAGCAGCTCCCCCACAGCACGGCCACGGCGTGGGTTGGAAGAGGATGGTTTATTGTCTGGGTGGATTGGTGGCTCAGGCATGTGGGCATCTTCCGTGCTACACTGGGCACCTGGTGGCCTCTCAGGAACGGTTCCATGGGGGGTGGCCCCGGCGTGGTCCCCTCAGCCCACCTGGGCCCATGCGAGGAAAGCTGGGATATCCCGCACAGGCACATTCCTTGTCAGTGCCTTCACTCGCAGGTTCCGGTCATCGGTCAGCAGCACCACCTCCCGCAGTAGCCGGATTGGCTCCTCTGTTGGCATAAAAGAGCAGAAGGACCTCACTGAGGGCAGGAGGCAGAGGCCCTGGCACCCCCCTCACCTCTCTCTGGAGGGGGATGTGGTCCTGGGAGGTCAAGGCCAGGCATTTCCTGGCCCTTTCACAAATCCTTTCCCTCACTCAGATGATCGGCTGAGGATGCCCCCAATGCTGGCTTAGGGAGGGAGGGCGGGCCACGCTGGGCTGAGCTGGACCCCTGCCTCCAGCGCAGGACCGAGCCGCCCTGTGTGCTGAGCGCTGCCCAAACCACCACCCTCCATACACTCCGCTCGCAGGAGTTGGGACTGAGGGAGCAGAAGCCCCTTTCTTCCCACCCCTTCCAAATGCATGGCTGGTCCTGGGCTCAGAATACTCGTCTTACTGCGCATCTTCTCCCTTGGGCCAGCAGGTTGGTCAGTGCTCTGAAGCAGTGAGAGTGGAAAACAAAAGGTGGGATGCCAGACGAAAGGAGAGGGGTTAGCCCACGGGAGCTCTGAGGGGACGAGGGCAAAAGGGTTCTTGGCAAAGCTGTCTCAAGGTGGGCCTGAGGCTCCAGCCAAATGATTTCCTCTGTTAAATAAAAGTGATCCATGGCGGAACTCTCTTAACAGCACAGAAGAGAAAAAGAGGAAAGGGAAAGTTAGGCGCATGCTCCCAGTTCTTCCCCTTCGTGTGTCCCTGACCCTGTTCCCCTGGGCAGCTCTGTGAATCTTCCAGATCGCTCTATGCGCATTACCAATGTATGTATACTTGGTATATAAGCTTGTACCCCTGTAACATTACAATCATACTAGCCCTACTTACTTTGTTCAAATTTTGTATATTTTAAAGATCTTTCTATATTGGCACAGACAGAGAGTCTTCATTCTTTTTAGAGGACTTTTAGCAGGATGCCTTCCATCCTCTATTACCAATTCCCTGGCCTTTTAACGTACCGGGGAGAGTTTCATCTAGGGCTAAGTACTTGCACAAGTGACCACCCCCCACCCCGACCCGTGGCAAGGGAAGGCCCCTCAGGTGGCAAGTCCACTCCTCAGCAGTGTGATGGGTGTTTCCTGACGGAGGTCCAGCAGGCAGTGGGGCACAGGAAGCGTCCCGCGGGGCTGACTGACTGCGGGACGCTGGCTGGGCTGGGGGACAGCAAATGTTCATGTGGGACCTGAGCAGTTTCAGGCTTGCCAGCTCCAGCAGGGAGGCTGAGAACTGGCTGTCGGCCTTGGGAGGAGTTTGGGGGAAGAGGGAGGGAGAGGCTCGTGGGGTTGATGGTGATGAGAGAAGGGAGAGGTGGAAGGAGGTGTGAGGGATGGTGAGGGGCTGTGGTGGGCAGAGAGGAAGAGGAAGGTGACCATGGGCAAAGGGCATGCTCTGAGCAGCTCAAATGTCTGGGCCCAACCCCTCTGGGGGTGTGAGTGCTGGGTGGGGCGGGGTGGCGTGCGGTGCTGTGTGGGGCTCCCAGCCGGCTGCCCGTGTCTGTCTGCAGCTCCGCCATTCCTGCCCTGGGACTCAGACCAGGAGAGCCCCAGGCTTTAGGTCAGCCAACCAAGGCCCAGCACTGCTGGCAGGGGTCTGCAGGGGTTTCTGTGGATACTTTGAGACATTTTTAACAATAAACATCCTCTGTTTTGACACTGGTAACTTCACTTTGTTAGAAACCAGAGACTGTCATCTTGTCAGGCCCCATCCGCCATAATCCACATGATTTTAAAATTCAACATCGTTTACACATAAACATTTGGTGACAGTTTCTCTGTGAATCTGACAAGTTAATCTGCTAAGAATTCACACTGACAAATGGGGTTTGATTACACTAGCCGTTGCTGATGTAATTCTGATAGGGGCGGTCCCCAGGATGGCAATGGGTTCCTGTAGGCTGTTTGGGGTGAAGTGGGAGTGGGGGTGGGGAGACTAGTAGGGCCAAAGCCAAAATGTGTCTCTGCTAAGAACGAAACAGCTCTGAGGCTGGGTGGGGCTGCAGCAGTGTCTGGACCGTAATTCCCAACAAGGCCCTCTGCACTCCTGCTCTCCCCCCCTCAGAAGGCACCCCTTCAGGGGGCTGCCTGGGAGCAGAGCCCCAGCCCCTGTTTGGCTCAGCTGGGACTCCATTTTACCATTTGAATGCTTCAGGTCCGGTTCTAAGGGACAATGTGTGCAAGCCATGTGGCGGGACCCGTCTGAAGAAGGGCAGTTGTGGACTCATTCCCAGCCCCTGGGACAGAAACTGACGTGGGTGGGTGGGTGGGTGGGTGGGAGGAGCAGCAGGACAGCAGTCAGCCCTGGGAGCCAGGGCTAGGAAAGCGAGCAGAGGAGGTGGGTGACAGCGACTAAAAGCCAACTATAAGAGATGACATGTACGTAGACAGAAACCAAATGGTGAGAACTATCAGCTCAGCAGATGATGCTGGGCTAGGGGGTCCTAGGACTTCCTTCCAAAAGAAGAAACGCCAGATTCCCGGGAGTAAGGAGCAGAAGACACCTGAGCCTCCCTGACTTCAAGGGGCTGTGCAGGAAAGCTCCAGGTTGAGTGAGGTGCTCAAGCTCTCACTTCCCTCCAGTTCCAGCCAGCCTGCGAAGTGCTGCAGCTTATCACCATGCGGACAGGAAGGAAAAAACCCACTACTCGCTGGGGAAGTACCTCCACCGCCGGCCTGGTACAGGGTAAACGTCAGGCATGAACTAAGAGGATGAGCATGGCCCAGGGCAGGGACCACTGGGGACTGTCCTCTCAGAGCTGCAGAGGGCTGGGCTCAGGAGACTATGGCCAGAATAAGCTACACTGAATCATAAAGACATTCTTGCTGTCAGAGAGCTCACTGAGGACCCAAGAAAGGAAATGGATGCACGCTGAGTGGGAAAGCTCACTGCCTGGAGCCCAGCTTCCTGGGCACGGCCAGCCCCTAGTTGGCCCAGGGTCTACCTGACATTGCCTGGGGATGGGGGGAGCTAAGACAGGAGGGTCTGACTTCCAGGAAGGCAGGACACTGAGCTTGCCTCAGGACTGACCCCTCCATTCCTCAAACCACCTACGGCTGAGGATGGTAGGACCAGGCAGGGCAGAGGACAGCGCTGTACCTCTGTTGGTGGGCATGAAGTCCTTAGCCTTGTCTTTGCAGTAGTGAAGGCAGCAGGAGAGGATCAGGTCGTCGTTGTTACCCTGGAAGAAGACAGTGTGAGAGGTGCTCCTGGGCAGGAGGGGTGCCACGTGGGGGAGGCACAGGTATTCTCTGCCTCTGGGGTGCTGGGGGTCACCTCCCAGAGTCCCTCCAGTACATGCCTGGGCCCTGCTTAGCTGAGTCCAGCTGTGCCAAGGGTGATCTATAGGATGTGGAACTCTCACTCCTGGGCCTAGATGGTGGCTGGCTCCTCAGCTGCTCAGGTTGACATTTAGCCCCTTCCTTTAGCCCCTCCCTCCCAGGGACCCTGTTCTGAAGGTTGGCTATGAGCACTCCCTTTCTGCTGGGGAATCTTACCAGCTGGCCTGTGATGTCCTCACTGCGGAAAGCGATGGATTCGAGTTCGTTGCCACGGCTGGTCAGGGCCCGTAGGCAAGAGTCCCGACTCTCGAAGCGCCGCTCAAGGAACTCGATGGACTTCCGGGCCTTCTCCTGCACCACACGAGCATAGCCCCCAGCCCGGTGGTCTGTCTCCTGACCCTTGGCCAGGCCGTCCAGCTCGTTGATCACTGATGAGACACGGTTCCACAAGGTAGCAGTCAGCAATCAAATACTGCGTCCGTCTTCACCCTCTGCCTCGCTTTCCCAGCCAGCCCCTTCCCAGATCACAGAATCCACCCTGCCCTGCAGGGGCCTTTCAGTGAAAGTAGGGGACCTTGGGGGGCAAGAAGTGTCCCAGACTTTCCACAGAGCTCTCTCCTCCTTCTGCCTCTTCCTCCAGGCCTTGCGCTTCTCCTGGGAGGAACTTACAGGGATTTTCTGGAGCTGCTGTATTCAGAAGAAGAAACCTGGCCCCTCTATTGCATTCCTTAGTTATAGGATCAAATTGAAAGGGTCCCTCAGGAGAGGTAAGGGTATGCAGCAGCTAAAGGGGAAGAGGCACTCTCCCTCATCCACTTGGGCCCCAACAATAGCAGTTGAAGAGGGGGCAAAGTTCTATGCCTTACTCCCTGGCAGAGGGCAGGAGGTCACCAAATGGGAATCAGCAGTCATGGCCTCGCCTACGAGAGCCCTGGTATTCCCCCAAACCATGCCCTTGGCACATCTACGTCCTCCGATACTGAATGTGTGTGTGCGTGTGTGTGTCTGTCTGCCTGCCTATGTGTCTGGGACACGGCTTCATTTTCTGGTGAAGATTCTTTCCAAAATTCCAGCCAAAAGCCTGAGGTCAAGTGGGAAATATGCACTCCTTGGGGGCTCCGGGAGAGTTTGGGGTCTGAGGCCCTCTCCTTCGTGCAATGATTCATGACTTGGGGAATCAGCATGAGCATGCTGTTCCATGGTGAGCCTGGCACTCACTGTCTGGGTATTCAGAGATACTCTCTAGAAAAGGCCCATGTGGGAAAACACACACACACACACACACACACACACACACACACACACACACACACACACACGATGCCCATGCTTTCAGCAACCTGAAGCTATAGGGTCCACACAATGCATGGCTGAGTTGGGGAGATGGGCATATGGTACAGCAAACAGAACATCAAACACAAAAAGCTGGTATTCCATCCCAAAATCTGCTTTCCTGCTTCCAAACTAAACAGGCTTCAAAGGGGAAGCTTGTTTGTGCTTCTGCACCAGGCGGGGCTTCTTGATGCTGGGGTCAGGCCTAAGGAGCACAGAGCAGGTTAAAGAGCACAAGAAACAAGCAGGGAAGGCTGGTGACTTAACCCTTTCTGCTCTGGACATAGGGCAGGAGTACACTGAGGGAGCCTCATTAAACAGGAGCTCCTTCTACAGACCCTGAGAGTCCATGGCCCTGACCAGCGGAGGAAGGTTCAAAGAGGCTGGCCTGGACCGTTTTCACAGGGTTGTCATTTCCCAACACCCCTGGGGCTGTCTATTTATTCGGCATGCATCCTCTGGGCTTTCTCAGATGTTTGCTCCTTCCCCACCAAATCCGGCTTTCTCCACTGAACCAAAAGCTCCTCAAGACCAGCGGCTGCAGCTCTGCCATTCACTGGAGCACCCAGTACACAGTAGGTGCACAATCCATGCTGGTGAACAAGAACTCTGCTAGCCTGAGATGGTGTCTGAGGCTCCTTCTAAGTCTTAGGGGGCTCCTGAGATGTCACCTCTCTCTCAGTTACATCATTTCCTGACCATCTAGCAAAAAAGTGTCCAATTTACTTTCTTCCCCCTGAAAATCTGGTAGGAAAGCACAGAGACATACTATCCTGAAAGCTGCCCCACCCCAGGACCCAGTGAGGGGAGAGGAGAAGTTAGAACAACGTGAGGGTCTTGCTGCTTTGCTGTGGGGAGAAAAACTGCTCTACTTTTGAAGAACAGAAAACCCTCCCTTCAGTCTGAGAGCCTGAGTTTAAGAGGTTCTGGCCAGGCCACATGGGGAGGGGGAAGGAAGACAGGGAGGGTGGAGGCGGGACAAGGGCTGCTTCAGTGCCAACATTCTCAGGTGGTGCTAACGTGTTTCCCACAACCCCCCAGGGTTCTATAGCCTCTGCAGGGGCGGATGTTTCCTGCCCTTTGTTTCCACCCTCATCTGGCACTAAGACACTTGGGACTGGGAGGGAAGGCCCAATGGAACATCTTGGCATGGATGTCAGAGGTGGCTTGGCAGGCAGACTGCCAGTCTGGGGGCTTTTCCAGAGGACAGGGCTCCCGAACTTGCCCCAAGTGGCTGCTGAGAAAGGGACATTAAAAAGCCTGGGCTTCCCAATCCTCTCCCAGACCCTCCCTCTGCACAGGATAGTCCTCAGTTACATTAGCTGTATCAGCTAGATTAGACAGGAGCCCAGAGCCCAAAGCCCATCCTGAGGCTGACCTACCACAGAGCTCCAAGAACTAAGGGTGCCTAGACAGTCTCCTGGAGAGAGCCCAGCTGGGCTCCTCTGCCTGAGGATGGAAGCAAGCTAGCTGTGCCCTGAGATGCTGACCCTGCAACAGCACCAATGACCAGACAGTGTGGTAAGGGCCTAAGTGGCAGGAATCCACAGGCATGAGCCAAGGGCTTGCTCTGGAGGATTTCTGTCGTCCCGGCCTTAGGGTGACATTGGCCAGAAGAATGCTACCTTGAACCAACAGAAAGATCATGAAAAGCTACAAGACAATCAGACCAAAGGCATCTAACCACTTCAAAATCCTCCCAGCCTCCCTGCCAGACCACCCAGCAGCACTGCCGTTATCTGCCAGGGCTGAGTGTTTACCAATAACGGGAACCAGCTTTGCTGTTTTACTGCAAGCTTTATAAGGATAAAAACAAGGGCTGGGCTCATGCAGCCTCTGGTTGCTGGGACACAGGAGTCCATTTGCTCACACAGTGTAAGCCATGGATCAGCCATAATAATTTCATCTGCTTTGATTATTAAACAATTTTCCTTGCCCCACACATTCCCTATTTCCCTGCAAATCCTGCCTTCCACCCCCCCAGGGCTCCGCCTGCCTGGCCCCTGGGCAGGGACATGTGTGTAGAGGGGGCTGCGGTGCACGTGCAGGGCTGCTCTGGCCTGACTCACCAATGAGGGGCACCACCAGGATGTACTTCCTGCTCTCCAGAAGCCGTGCCAGACTGGCCAGGTGGTCAATGAAGCCGTTGGTGTCGGGTACGAGGAACAAGGGTCTGATCTCGAGCTCCATCTGCCTCATCTGACTCTGGTCCTCCAGGACAGCCTATAGGGACATAGAGTGGTGAGTGAGCCAGAGAGTGAGCAGGCAAGCGGGTGGGTGAGCCAGGGCCCTGACTCCACACTGTGTCAGCATCCTGCCCCCTGAACCTCTTTCCCCTCCAGAGGAACAGCCAGCCCCTGTCAGGCCTGAGGGACAGGCCCAAGGGCTGGGCAAAGCACTGCAATAAAAATCAACAGACACCAAATGGCCCCGGGAATGGGGAGTGGTTAAAACCCTGCCTAGGTCTGAAAGAGGACCTGCTGTACTAACAATAACCGGTCTCTGAACGTAAGAACTTGGGCTAAAAACCTGCAGGGGCGAGTCAGTTTCCTTGGATAATGGAAGCGGTTTCATACACAGTACAGAGGGGTGCCTCTCAGCCCACACACTTTATATATGCACATACGGGTCCCAAACGGAATTGTCTTTCAGTTTATTTCCCCATGTAGTTAAACAGAAATTAAACTCAAAGACTCTACAAAAGAAGTGATGCTGACGACTAATACCACCGAGGTCGCCCACAGCTGCAGGAGCCCCTTCGGTGGGACGGAGTAGGACTCAGTTCGCATGTCTGCGCAGAGCAGCACTCGGACTGATCGGAACGCCCCTTCCCCGGCCTGCGCCAGCTCAGGGTCTGCTAAGGGTTAGTCTTCTGTGTTCCCCTTGCACTCCTCTGCCACAACTCTGTACAGTCTATACTATCATTTACCTGATGTTTTTCTGTAAATCGACTTTAAGTCAATTCATCTTTTTGCTTAGCTCCTTCTTAAACACTGGTGTCCGTGGTATGGAGGGTGTGACAGCCAAGTCATACGCTTACCAGTGCAAACTGGATTTCCACAATGAAAAGTTGAAATGTCTCCTACGCACCGTCACTAAAAAGCTACCTCACGTGGCCGCCAGTGGTCTGTGCCCCCACACCTTGGGAAGCACATGGCCTAGTGCCTGTTAGTTTTACGGCTGTCCACCCCTTTCAGGGAAGCTCCATGCACATCTGGGAAAACCCAATTTTCTCCAGTTTGACAAAGCCTTATATGTGGCAGTGGCTCTGGGTTATGTCTGTCACTACGAGGCAAGGTCCATTGTGTGGCTTCCTCTTCTGGGAGCCATGGCCAAGAAGCAAACTAATTTGCTGGCACTTGCCCTGAAAGCATGCTCCCGATGTATGGAGCTGGGGGGTGCTCGCACAGACCTGGCGAGGGCCAGGTGAGCAGGTCCCAGCTCTGTCCCGCCCTCCCCTGGCCGCCTACCACACATTAGCTTGCAGGGGCGCAAACACAGGCACAGGGCACGGGAGCAGATGTGCGTGCCAAGTGTGATGGGGCCCACGGTGCTGGGCCCTGGCCACTAACAGTCAGTGAGGAAGGTGCTCAGGTTTCACTGGCAACGACAGTAAAACTGAAAGGGCATGCCTTTGAAGGCTGGGGGTGGCTTCTCTGTGACCTGCTGGGGACCTCTCCCTATGAGTAAGTCGCTGCTGCCACTGCCACCACAGCTGGTGGAAGGCACAAGCCACAGCACACTGGCAGGCATGAGAAATACAGCTGAGAGGCCCAGTCTGCTGGTTTTCCTATTGCTCTCACCTCATTTGGGTAAAGTGCCACTGCTGTTAGCCACCTTCCCAGGGGGCCTGGGTCACTGTCCCTCCCCATGGCGCTGCCAACTAGAGGGTTACATATAGTCCACCACACTCAGCTTGGGCATGTTTTAGAAACGAATATTCTTATAGAGATATAATGACATTTAACACTGCGTAGCGGCTGGAGCACTTTGGAAGAATAGGACACAGTCTGCACTCAGGTTTGGTTAACAACACTCCACTATTTCTCTTCACACCGAGGGACCCTCAGGATCCCCGTTCCTCATTTCCCCAGCTCCCGGTGTCCCCCATCCAGCCTTTCCACTGCCAAGGACATTTGTCTTGGTATCACAGGACCTGAAATCTCTTTCTGGGTGAGAGGGAGCAGAACCAGCACCGACACTGGTGAGGAAAGAGCGGGGGCACTGGCATCTGTGGTGACAGGGCCTTAGGGTCCTGAGCAGTGTGTCTGTGCCGCTGTCCCACTGACTCCTTTCACATCTCAGTTTTTCTGCCTCCAGAAATGACGCTCCAGCCCTGGTTTGACTCTAAGGAAGTGGAACTGGCTGCTATTTTTGACCCTGTGTGAACAGTGAGCTCCCAAGACCTCAAACTATCATACCTCTAGGGCTGGCAGGAGGCAGGAGGGCCTCTAAGCCCATTGACCAAAGGGGGCTGGGGGCTAACAGAGCCCACCTGTGTGCTCTGACGGCAGGGTGGAAGAAAATCGAGGAGCAGGGTACAGGGAAGTTCCGAGTTCTCTGAGCCTTGGCTCAGGGCCAGAAAGGTGAACGGAGGCCACACCTTCTTAGGGAGGTGGCAGCCTCGTTGGGTCCCCAGAGGTGGGGTGGGGTCAGATGTCTGAGGGTGGTCAGAGCTGTGCTGCCATCATCCGGTCCCAGGGACACCCGAGGACAACTTCCCTCAACCTGGCTCTGCCCAGTGAGTCACCACACAACTGCTTCCTGTTCCCCACATGCCCTCATGGAGGCTCAGGAGACAAAATGAAGCTGCTCCCTCTCTTCCTGGGGGTACCAGTGGGCCCCTGAAGGGGGTCATACCTGGGTCATGAGACTGGCCCAGAGCCCTCCAACGAATGGCAGACCGAGAAAGGATCAGACTCGAATCAGCAAGCCCTTTTCTGTGGGTGTCTGTGTTTCCGGCCCTCTCTGAGTGGTGCTGTGTGTGTGTGTGTGTGTGTGTGTGTGTGTGTGTGTGTGTTTAGCATTTGCCCTCCCAACTTTTCCAGATTTTACCCGTCAGATTCCTGGCAGCTGTGCACGGCGCCTGTGCCGGCCGTCACGTCCCATTCTGATCTCTGGGTCGCACGGTGAGAGA
The DNA here is from genome assembly GCA_007922815.1 of Macrotus californicus. Classification (NCBI taxonomy): domain Eukaryota; kingdom Metazoa; phylum Chordata; class Mammalia; order Chiroptera; family Phyllostomidae; genus Macrotus; species Macrotus californicus. The sequence goes on from VMDR010000058.1 coordinate 475,353, forward strand.
AGGACACAGGATGCGCAGGGAGTGAAAAAGTGATGTTGGTGGGGAGAGTGCCAAGTCCCCACTCACAGCCACGGACGCTTGGGGAGAAGGGGGAAGCATGCTGCTGTGGAGTTCAGAGGCCGGTAGTGAGATTTATTTTTGTTTGTATGAGTAAAAAGCTGCAGAAGCCTCTGGTGGGGGTTGGGGGGGGGGCAACTGGAATGCTGTGATTCAGACAGACTGGCCCTGGACTGGAATCAAGTGTGCTGACCCGGAAGGAGAGTTCCATAGGAGCCCTTCTTATGCAGCTGAGATTGGGCCACAGTGGCTCAGGACAATGAACTGGGAAGTCAAGGAAAGCATGAACACTTTGAATCAGACTAGTGAGTGGCAGTAAGGACCAAGTTGTCATAAAGTGTGAAAGAGAAAAATAACTCTGCATCTGGAAGGTGCTAAGTAATCAACTTCCTCTGGAGTAAGGGAGCATCCTTCAGCAAGCTGGTGGGGAACTAGGAAAGAGAGAGCCTACAATAACATTTGATGAGGGAGCTAACTGCCTTGGGTCCCCAGGAGGAGCTCTGAATAGGCTAAATTCCTTCTTCTAGACACTAGCGATGATTTGGGGATGCTAGCCCTTTGACAACTGAGACACTGAGAATTACAAAGAAAGGTAACACAATCAGTTCGCACAGGAGCTGTGGAACGTGAAGAACCCAGATCACGAGAAGGCCTCAGGTTTTCTTTCTCCTTAGGGCTCCACAGGGAGTGTGGCCGCTTCCTTCCTTCCCAGGATGATGGGATCATTCATCCCTGGGCCTCTCTGGGTAAAGCAGTGTCTTCACCAGAAATGAGAAGTTTTGTTAATACAGCCAATTTCCACAGTCACCTTGTATGTGAAAGTATCTAGCAACGTGCCTGATACATGTATTAGCAACGTAACAAACTTCCTGCCCAGCTCCATTTTTCAACGTCCACATATTCAGGAAGGTAAGTATCCGGGGAAACTACCTAGGGAGCAGAGCTAGAGATGGGGAAGGGTCAGGCAGGGGACTGTTGATTTCTATTATAAGACTCATAGTACTCTTGGTACTCTTTTTAAAAAACTTATGTGTAGGTATTTTTTTTTTTTTAATTATTTATTTATTTTTAGAGTGAAGGGAAGGAAGGGAGAGAGGGAGAGAAACATCGATGTGTGAGATACACTGATTGGTTGCCTCTTTCGCGCCTCCAACTGTGGACCCAGTCTGCAACCCAGGCATGTGTCCTGACTGGGAATGGAGCCCGCGACCTTTTGGTTCACAGGCCAGCGCTCAATCCACTGACGTGTAGGTGTTTTATTTTTTAATGAAAAGTAAAAATGAAATAAAAAATGGGAATAGTTGGTAAGATAACCAGCAGCACAGGAGGCAATGCCTTCTCGAGCTGCAGAAACCAAGGGAGCAGCTGCTGCACTGGCTGCAGAAAACAGGCAGAGCCACCAGCCTCCCCTGGGAGCAGTACACACAGTATCTTCATTTGGGGTGCTCATGGGAAAGTTGTACTCAGGAACCCCTCTTTGGAGGGGTCCAAAGCCAGTCCCACAGAGCTTAACATACACTTTGCTTTCTCTTTTAAAGTTGTAAGTATGATGACTTGCTTGCTACTTCTGATTGTTTTATGAAGACTGATCTTATTTTCAAACTTGACTATAAGGAGCTCAAGGAGAATTGCCTTTTCTGGTACTTTTATTTTATAATACCAAGTATAGAGTTTGGTGTATCACAGGGGCTCAATGAGCTGAGTCACAGAATCTCAATGTTGGAGGGCATTTTAAAGATAATCAGATTGAATTTTACCTGATAACTCTTGTTCTGAGAATGCCAGAGAAATGTGCCCTTTCCTAATAGAAAGGGAGTGACAAGGCTAAGCACGACACCTTTGAACCTATTCCAGGCAGCAGCCTAAGGGTGGTCTAGCTAACAGCCTGGCCATTCTGCGAGGGACTAGAACCTTGTGGATGCTGCTGGAGCCAGGGAGGCGAGAGAAGACGCAGCACACCGGAGGCCCAGTGCCACAGTCTGCGGAGAAGCTGGAACAGGCTCTGGAACACGTTCGAGTGGGGAGGGCGGTCGCCCGGCTCCACAGGCTGATGTGCTTTCCTGCCCTGGGGTGAACGTGCCCCTGGCCTGGTAGTGCGCTCGCTCCCACCCTGCCTCCGACAGCTAGGAGCCAGGGCTGAGTGTCTGTCTTCCGCTAGCTTCCATACAGGTGTGGGGGGCTCTGTGCGTGCCCCATTGTTCCACAGTGGCCCCCCCCGACCCCCAGCTGGGTGGCAGTGTGAATGGGCTGCAGCTATATTTAGAGCAAAACTCCTGGGGCCACCACAAAGGAGTGACTGCATCTTCAGGAGGGTGGGTGGGCGGGAAGGGGACAGGGGAGTGAAGCTATTTTCAGAACACATGTCATTGCTGGCTACAGAGCAAGACTGTGGCCATAATGCGGAGGGAAACAATAGCTGTGGCCAGAGGAAGAGCCTGTTATGTTTCAGGTGGGATGTTTGCAACTGCTCAGGAAACCTGACCCCGCCCGACAGCAGCACAAATCACAGCAAAGCCTCATGGAGGCAGAGAGGAGGCGGGGGATTCATAGGGCCAGGGCCAGTAGAGGTGCCAAGAGGCCACGCCTCATGCCTGGAGGAGGCTTTTCAGTGACTGCTTTGCCCTGGGGGCCTGGTTAGGAGTGAAACACTTCTGACCAATTTCCCAGACAAACCATGTACCCTGCTGTGGTCTCTGGACACCTCCCAAGAAAGGCAATGAGAATGAAAAGAACTGCAAGAGTGGAAAGCAGCAAGGTGGGCAGAACCAACCTAATATGAAGACAACTGTCTCAGGCAACAGGCAAAGTCCAGGCTGAGCTGGAGAGTGTGGCCTCAAAGCCCCCGGTGGGAGGATCTGGCCCCTTAGCATCCAGGGCCCTGCCTAGGAGCCGGGGCTCCAGCTGCACAGGCCCTGAGAGCTGCCCACACCCCTTTTCTGACCTCCAGTCGGCCCCACTCACCAGCCTCTGTGCAACGCCGGAAGCAGGGAAGGACAGGCTGCGGAGGGAGGCCAGGCCCCACCTCCCCCAGCCCCACAGATGAGCTTGGGCCCAGGGGTCTAGGTGTGAGCAGAGAAGTGGGGGTGTGGCTACAGCTCCAGATCTTGGTTGTACTTTACAGCCATCATGGGGGCCAGGAGGATTTTTTTTTCAACCCCATCTTCATATCCCCTTCCCCAAACATGTGTGGTTCCTGTTTTGCTGCATCTGTAAAAGGCGCTGGGAGCTGGGGACTTGCCTTACACCTCTCGGTTAACACCCCTGGAGACTGATGGAGTTCAGAGTAGTGTAATTTACAGCCCATCTCTCCAATCTTAATTCACTTGATGCTCTTCTCTTCCTTATTGTATTAGTGTGACCCAGGTACCTGCCAACAATAATGGCCTCTCTAGCTAGGAGCCTCTCCCCCACTCCCAGGACAATTTACCCCTTTTCCTTGGGATTTTCCCCCCTTAAAGTAAACAAAAAGAGGAAAAATAAGAAAAGGTTAACATGGGTTTGGAGCGCTGCAGCCCCGTGGTTCTGGGCAGGGAGCCAATGGCCCGAGGGCACACACATGTGTGCGCTCTCCCAGAAGGGCCTTCACCGGCCCTGTTTTACAGCCACCTCGGCACAGACTCCAGGGTTCACGCATATGGCCAGACAGATGTGTCTGGCTTACGTTCAAGGCTGGAAAATGAAGAATTATGGAAGTGAAGGGCCCCGGGCATTAAAAGGGGTGGGGGGAGAAGGAAAGGGGGGAATTTTTCCTCTGCTGAGAAATCCTCCTGTGGCTGTGAGGCTGGAGGAAGAAGGCTGACAGGAGGCAGGGCCGCCAGCAGTGGTTCATGTGGGGCCTGTTCTTAAAGGGGCCACAGCAACCCCAGCTCTGGCCAAACCACAGCAGGCCCTCAGTGCCTGGGCCTGAGTCGCCCGCTCTAAAGGAGGTGACAGGGAGAACAGGCTTTTGGACGGGGGCAGTCACTGGCACCGGAAGTCAAGCCTCATACAAGGCTTCCTATTTGTAAGGTACTGCTTGTCCCTGGAGAGGCAGAACTGAACACGCGCTTTAGGCAGGCCCACGTCTCCGCAGCACACGTTCCCACAGCATCCTGTCCTTCCCTTCTGTGACAGCGCTCATTCACACTGCAAGTCACTAGCTTCTCTGCTCCACTGTATATTCTGGGATGGGACTTTTTTGTTCACTCCTGTGTCCCCTGACCACTAGCAGAGTAGATGCTCACCACCACTTACTAAACTGAGCTGAACACAGGGTACCTGATTCCAAGGAGGTCACAGTATGGTGGGGGAAGAAGTCCAGAAATAAGTGTAATATGAGATGTGATGTAAGTTTCACATATGAAGCATAAATCAGTGCTACAGGTACACCGAGCAGAGAGATTAATTCCTCCTGGGGGGAATCAGGGAAAGCTTCACTAGGGAGATGGAGTTTCATCTGGGGATTGTAGGAGGAAGAGAATTTCAACAGGTAACAGGAAATGTGGAGCAGAGAACAGGGAACGGCATGAACAAGGACCCGAGGGTCAGGAGGGAGAGGAAGGGCAGCACTGCTGTCCAGGCGGAGGCCTGGTCTGGGACGGCACTTTACACACGCGGTCGGGCTGAGGGGCGAGGCAGGTGCTGTTACCACTTTCATTTCACAGATGAGGAAGCAGGCTCAGAGAAGTTAAATCATTTGACCAATGTAATATATAGTTAGGGTTCCTGGGGTTTGGGAGAAGAGGTTGGGAACTCACACGAAAGCCCTGAATGCCATAATAAGGAATTAGGCTTTACTGTATTAGCCAAGCAAGGGCACTGATCGTTTCTGAGCAGGGGGAACGGCTCTTCTGGGGAGAGAAAGATGAGAACACGTACAGGTGCATTAGAGGCAGTGAAGCCGGCATGCAGACAGCGCACCGTGCAATTCCAAGGGGTGCCATCCACAGACTAGATGGTAAACGGCACCCTCCAGAGCTGTGCAAAGCACAGGCCCTGACTGCTGTATTCCACGTCAGTACCTGGACTAGACCAGCAGTAGTGGCAAGGAGAATAGAGAGGAGAGAAGAGAATAAATGAGTGAACAGACAGATTTGATTAAAAAATAATCAGACTTGAGGGGTTAAAACCCAGTGAGGAATTTAAGATGATGCTCTAGTTGTTACCACCTATAAGTCATTGAACAAATATCTGCTGAGTGCCAACTCTGTGCACTGAGACTAAGAAGGAACAGAAAGAAAGGAGGAGACCAAGCAAAGAATGGTGGTGAGAAGCGTAGGTCAACAGAGAGAGAGAAGATGAGGGTTCACTTGTGGAAAATTGAGGCTGAAGGAAGATGGCTTCAGGGTCCAAAGCTACAGGGAAGTCAACTCTGATGGGGACCAAGACTTGATAAAGACAGGTACTTGGTGACTTATGACACAACAGATTATACAAGTGGTGGGCTGAGAGGCAAGAAATGGAGGTGGTGGGTATAGGTAAAACTTTTGGGAAGATGGATGGTAAGGGAAGAAAAGAGCCACAGGACAGGAAGAAAGTGTGAGGGTGAAGCTGTTTTGCGGGCCACAACAGAGACCACAGGAGGGCTGAGGAGGTGACGCTGGTAGAGGTATCACCCACCTGATTCCAGTGTACAGGGGTACATGAGTACATCTAAAGAACAACAGACCCCAGTTGGTATTTACTCCCTTCACAGGGCAGGGCTCTGTAAAGGGGGTAAAGTCAGACCACGGCGACCACTTACGGAGCACACACCGAGCTGCGCATTGTGCTAAAGCACTTTACACTGGCCAGTCTCTGGCAATTCTAAGAGGCAGGTGCTGTTATCACTTTCACTTTACAGATGAGGAAACGGGCTCTGAGAAATTAAACAATTTGCCCAGAGTCATAAAGCTAGTGGTGGTGGAGCCCAGACTGTGATCAGGGCTTGATGCTTCTCCATGCACAGAGTTAAGTGGGGCAGTTGACTGGCTCTTTCCTGTCTGCCCTGGGCCCTAGATAAGAGGAAGCGTGCTTATAGTGCAAGGGGGCGGAACTGGAAGAGCCACAGTGAAAAACCTACTGGAAGTGGAGGAATGGGTCCACAAGAGGGCTGATGGTAGAGGAATCCTTGTGTGGAGACCAAGTCAGTTCCTTTCTGCGAAGGTTTAGAATGTCTGCAAAGGGGCTTGGCCGACCCGCTGGGAATCCAGGTAGGCAGACTGTGGCCATCACATCCTGCCCCTGAGAACAGGTGTTCTCAAGAAAGAATCCCTGGTCTCTCGGGCAGTGTAAGGATAAGGTTTGGGGGAACTTCAAAACTTCTGAAACTGTGTGGAAGATCACGGAGTGGAGTCGCAGATCTCTGGGAGAGAAGCTTTCATCAGATTCTCTGAGAGGAACCTGCCCCTGCCTTGGAACCCAGAAGGAGGGAGTCTCTAGGCCTCAAATGTGCTACCAGAATTTAGTGACAGAAAAAGAAAAAGGGGGTTCCTGCTCATCCCTGCTCCCTGAGAACATGCCCTCATGCCTCGCCCGGCACACCCTGATGGGAAACCCCTCCCTAGGCAGCCCACCTGGATCTTTTCTTGGCGACGCTGTTGCTCAGCTATCTTCCTGGCCAGAGCCAGCTTCTTGGCCCGCAGCTCCCTGATGTCATCCTCGCCCCCACTGCCTTCAGCCTCTGAATCTTCTTCAAAGTCTTCGATCACCACGTCCTCCTCCTTTGGGTGGCAAAACAGGCCAGGGGAGAGAGGAGACTGTGAGCCCACGACCCTTACAGCACTCACCCTTTTATCCTGCCGGCACCCCCATTCCATGCTTATTCAGACCATTTCTTGCAAAGGGCCCCAAGGTGTGAGAGGGTAAAGAGAAGCTGTCACTTCTTCCCCCTAAACCCATTACTCCTTTTGGTACTCTAGGACTCTTTCTGAGTTTCACAGAGTCACAGATCCACAGGATAAGTCATACACACTTCCACGCTTATACTCACAGCTCTTCATTCTCCTCTGCACACACTCACAAAGTCAAACTCTGGGTCTATTTTCATTTTGAAAACACCAAAGGGGAAAACAACAGAGAAAGTTAAATCACCCAATTTAAATCTAATTCATGCTAATGATCTGATAGGAATCAATTCTGGCCAACAGCTGGGAGTTAGGGGTGGAAGCTCCCTTGCCCCAGACGGCGTCAGAGAGCAGATGCTGTAGCTCAGCAGACCTTGCCCTGGTTTCTTTTTAAAACCACAGCCTGGTGGTGTCAGCACTGCTGGGCCCCCTTAGAGAAATTCACATGACATGGCCTTGCTCAGCTGCCCTACTAGAGCCTGGGTAGGCTGGGAGAGAGCTGACCAGCTTGTGGAGTCTCCTGCCAGGCCTGTGGAGTCTTCCCCAGGGATGGCACCTCCCTGCTTGCAGCTTCAGCTCAGAAGCCACTGCTCCCTGGGTGGTCCCAGGCTCCATTCCTTACTCTCTCACTTTTGGCCTTGGTCAGTAGAGAACATGCAGCTGCCCAAGACACTTCCTTTGAGGGACAGGGTTAGCATGGGTAATAGGGAGTGATTTAGTAGGAGAAGATTCCTGAGTTTCTAACTGGATGATAATAATGACAATGACTGTGACAGTAACAGCTACCATTTACTGAGAGCTTAGTACTGGCCAAGGACAAGACTGTTTTTCATGTATTAACTCATTTAATATTCACAATGGCCTGTGAAACAGATGATATTATAATCCTTATTTTATAAACAAACAAACTGAGGTTTAGAGTTAAATAATTTGCTCAAGGTCACAAAGTTAGTTAAGTGGCAGAGCAGGTACTGGAACTCTAGTGAGTTCAACTCCAAAGTCCGTGCTCTTACCGGTAACACCAAGCCACACAGCGGTGGGGTTCTGCATCTAGACAGTGAGCCCAGACCCATCTTTTAGTGGCTCAGCTCTACCAGGTCTCCACAGGCCCACCCAGGACCTGTTCAGTGTATACTGCTCTCTCCTCTAACTGTCCACTGCAAGATGATATTTCAATGGAGTCTCTTGGCTGAAAGTGGTTGGTAAAGTGTGTGTGGGGGCAGGTGATGCTGTGACTTGGGAGCAGAATCCAGGGTGGGAAGACAGGTGTTTTGGTAGCATCCCTATGGAACCAGACTCTGTTCTCTTCATGAGGAATGTTGTCGGGAGAAACATCTACTTTTTCTTTTCCAACCAGGTTAAGTGAGTTGGTCTTACTGGGGAGAGATGAGGTATCCCTATCCTAAAGAGGTGTCAGGAATCTGGGGTGCTGTCCATAATCACCACTCATCTGACAACCCACAGGCCACAGTGTCACATGGTTTATTTCCAGAGAGGCCCAGGCGCTGGGAAGGAGGAAGGCACTAACCATTTACGTCCTTGTTTGTGGGGCTAACCTGGACTGGAGAAAGTGGAATAGCATGCCTGACTGGCCCATGAGGGGACAACGCCTCCGCCTGCTCTGATCAGGGGTACACTCGGTTATCATGGGGTTCAGAGTGAGCTTGAATGAGGTCAAAAGAGGGTCAGCAAGGCTTGTCTGAGGTTTGCGCAGCTCTCACAGCAAACGAGGAAGTGCAGGGTTATGAAATTACACAGACCAGGGTAAGTAGGGTTTCCCAGCGACCACTAACATAAAGGAACTCAGGAGGCTCGTGGGAAAAGGAAGAAGTGGGCAGCATGGCATGGGTCACAACCTTTGTCTGGTTAATAACACTTAGAAGGGGAGAGAGTGTGGCACAGCCAAGATCTGGGACCGGAGAGCTGGTCTGTTCCTTGTAAGAGTGAAAGAGCCGCCCACCCTGGCCAGGCAACTCAGCCGGTTAGAGCATCGTCTGGATATGCCGAGGTTGTGGGATCCATCCCCGTCAAGGCACATACAAGAACCAATCAATGGATGCATCAATAAGTGGAACACCAAATCAATGTTTCTCTCTCTCCTTCCCTCTTTCCTTTTCTCTCTCTAAAATCAAAACATAAAATAAAAAAATAATTTAAAAAAAGGAGGGAAGGAGCCCCTCCCTAGCTCTTCTCAGTGCCTAACTTGACTTAGCACCGCAGGCTCCGCTGGCCGGAGCACATCTCTTACGGCAGCCCCGGAGAGCTGGCCTTGCGGACTCCCTACTGCCTGCCTCGGCCGTACTGTGTGGGTGAGAGAACCGACTTAGCCCTCCCCACCCATGCTTCCCTACACAGCCCCCAGGGCTTAGATGGCACTGCTCTGGCCTGCCTGAGGCCTGGACACCCTGATGGCTTTAGCAACCCCACTGTCTCCTCCCATGCTGACAGCTCATTCTTTCCCATTATTCCCTGCCCGGGTTTCATCTGGAGAGTCTGGAATCATGGGCTCAGCTTTATCCCTGGAACCACCTCTGTCCTGGAAGCTGAGCCCTGTATCATCAGGGGTGGGGTGGGGTTCTCCAGCTATTCTAATGAAGCCAGTCCAAGACTTTGCTGGTCTGAAGACTCTGAACCAAAGGTGGCCACTCTATCACTCCTTCAGATCACAAACGACAGCTTCCAGCTGACATCTGGCTTCCCTGGCCTGTTGCTGATTTCATCCCTGCACCGCACCCTGCTCCACCAGGCGCTTGAGACTCTTGTGGGCCAAATGACTGAGCTGGCCTACGGGTGACCTGGCCTCTGGCTAGAATTGCTTCCGTCCCTTCCTTAAGTCCCATGTTCCTTCCCACCTAAGTCCCCTCTGTCTTTAACAATGTGGGGTAAAAAGAAGGTAAGAATCAACCATCAGGCAAAAGTGAGCGGCGTGTATACACACACCCAGACACACAGCAGGGCAGCTGGCAGTGACATTAAGCACATACATGTGCCAACACTGTTACATACTCACATTTACTCAGAACCCACGGACAGCAGGGAAGCTGGCAGCAGTGTTCAACTGACACACAAGCCTAGCACATACAGACCCATGACAGCAATCACCCCCACAAAGGCACATACATGCATGGCAGGGCAACTGCCAGCGGGCTTTGGCAGGGGTGGATATACAGGCTCACGCGTGCGCGCACACTAGGGCGCGTGCACGGTCTAGAGTGAAGCAAGGGCTACAGGAACAACCAAGGGCAAACAAACAAGAGGAGAATTCCTTAATCACATCAGGATGTGCAGGAGGGAGGGAGGGAGGGAATGAGGGAGGGAGGGTAAGCCAGGGGAGGGGGTGATTTTCCACACGGGGCCAGCAATGTCAGCTCTTCCTGTACGTGTGCTAGAGGCTGGAGTTCAGGCCTGTGCTGTGCTGAGCTCCACACATCTATAAACTTGATCCTCAGCCTGAACCCTAACACCCCCCCCTCCACTCCCTTTCCTAAGCCTCCAGAGCTGCACATTATTAAACTCTTTCTTTCCCTCCCTTCTCCTCCAATGCAACATTAAAAAGAAGCATCTGGAACTCGTAGCAGAGAAGGAGGCACTGGGGTGGGACTGGCAGGAAGGGGCACCAGCAGAGTGCACTCTTGAGAAGTTGGCTGGTCACGTTAACATCGACACTGCTCTGAGTGGTTATAAATAACCAGGGGTAGAAGCTGAAGACATGGGCAGAGCAGGGCTGCAGGGGGAGGGAAGGGGAGCCTTCCCACTGCCACAGCGGGCTCTTCCCGCATAGTACCTCATCTTCCAGTTGTTTTCCCTCTTGGCTTCCCATTTCCTTTCCCATGGTGTCTGGGACGGGTGCCACTGACACATATTTTCCACCCTTGAATGCCAGCAGAGGCTCTTCTTGTCCACAAAGGGCTTCCAGAAAATACTTCAGCACTGTGACCCTTTTGCAGTCGGCTGCAATAACCTACAGGGCAAAAGGGAGAGAAGAAAAACAGCATTTTCTGAAAGGGAAGATGAAGACGAGACACACGAGAGATGTGTCAGAGCGGCTGGGCAAGGGAGACAGGCTGGGTGCGCGCGCGCAGGTGAGGGATGGTGAGCGAGGGCCAAGGGTGGGTTGAGGACCAAGATCTTTGGAGGGAGGAAAATCACCACTGTCTCTCCTCAGGGCATCTCAAGTGTAGCAGACAACCAACCCCAGGACCAATGACAGGTATCCTATGGGGTTTGCCTTTCTTTCCCTGAAGTCCTGATATTAAAAAAGACTAAATTCTTTTAAGTTTGGTATCTAATTGATAGAAGGGTGGGTGACTTTCACAGAATACCGCTTTCTGGCACCCCTTACCGCTGCTCTCCACTCTTCTCCCGGCTCCCCTCTCCCCAGACCCCCAGAAGGAGAGCTTTCAGCCTGAGTGCAAAATGAACGATGAGGGCTTTCTTGGCTGTTTCATTTCAGCCAGATCATTTTGGGCTTCCCTGACGGGTTCCTGCCCCACCCAAGAGCTTCTCATACTCCAGAGATTGGGGTCAGGAAGGAAACTTGTCAGGAGAAGGGAGACAGGCAAAGCAGGTGGGGGGTGTTCCACCGAAGCTCTGCTCCTCCAGGGTTCCCGCCATCCTGCTCCCATGTGGCCGTATCAGCACATAAGCCAGTGCTGTCAGAGAAGCTGGGGCTGATTTAGCTGAATGAAATTCAATATCTTGAGCAATTGTCAAATTTGTAAGTGTCTCAGATGAAGTTTCCATAGTCACCCTGTCGGGGGTCCTCCTCCTGCGAGACCACACACACGTGGCCTCACCTGCAAACCCATCTGCTTTGCTCGTGCCCTCTCACGCCCTTTTCTTCATCTCTGGCTTCTGGGGTCTCCTCCATATGACAGGGCACTCTCCAAGGCAGAGGAGGGGCGCTGCTTGATCTGGAGCTCAGAAGCTGGTAAAGGCTAATCCACGCAGGGAAACACACTTCAGTGGCCAGATATGCCACAGGGTGGCAGCCCATTCTCATCATCACTGACTCTAGCCCATATTAAGTGTCCCCTGCCCCCCAATGCTTTCTCATTCCGCAATGTGAAAGGGAATTCTACGTCTGTACCACACAGTAAAGTACTAACTTGGAGTCTGTCTTTGACTGTTTGCTCACGGTTTTACAGGTGCATTTGTTACTCCCTCAACTGGACAATAACCCCACTGGTGGCAAAGACTACATCTCCTTAGCACTTGCCCTTAGCACCCTTTGCCAGGGAGTGGGGCACATAGTAGGCTCACCGTAAGGACTGACAGGCACAGGGAAACTTGGCTGAGTACCAGAAGGAGCAGAAGAGGCAGGCACATCTTCTAGGACACTGTGGAAATAAGCACCACTCTGCCAGCTGGTGCTATGCAACTCCATCCTCTACCATCTTTCCCAGCAAAACCTGCTACCCTTCCTGCGTAGGAGTGGCCCCTGCTCACCCTCACCAATGGTCTTGGATCATTACAGGCCTGAATCTCAGGCTAAGTATTTCAACCACGTCCACCTGATAGGCTGACATAGAGGGTGCTCAGCTACCCAGAAAAGGCTTTGGAAAGAACAGCCATCTTGAGCTTTGGGTGCCTGGTCTTGGGCTTACACCTCCTTAGAGGAGGAAGCTGTCCTCGGATCAGGGCAGGTAACCAAGGATTCCACTACGTGTATTCAAACATGTGATGAGGAAGGTCAGAAATACAGAAGCAGGGGCTAAAAGGCATTAAAGAACAGAGCTGAAATGAGTAATAGCCTGGCAGGCAGCACGCACAGTGGCCTCCCTGCATCCCCAGCCTCACACTTGCAGAGGAAACTTCTGCATTTCCACAAGACTGCCAGTTTCCTCTCTGTGGTCTAATTTTAACCACCTTGTCGTTACAGTGTGTGTCAGCCACCTGACCCCACTACGACCTCTGACCTTATGCCCCAGCTACTGCTTGCACTGTGGAGAATTATGTAATGGGTCCAGGACTTTCCTTTTCAGTATGAGGCTGCTAATGCTGAGTGGCACGGAGGTGGGAATTAAGGGGTGGGAAAAAGAGAAAAAGCTTGCCAGGGACCTTGGCATCGCTGGGATGGTGAGAGGTTGTGCTGGCCCTTCTGCAACGTGAAGAGAGATGTGCCAAGAAGAGGAGAGCGTGCCCGTGGTCGTGTGCACGCTGAAAAGGAGGGCAGGAAAATTCTTGCTGCTAAGAGCATAGGCTGGGTGGCATGCAGAATGGCTCAGGAAGTGTGTGATTCCTGGCCAAGAGGGAGAAAGGCCACATGTGTGGACGTGGGACTCCTGGAGATGGGGATTTCCAGGGCACAGCAGGACCTAGGGATGCAGACATCCTGAGCCCGCCTGCAGCACATTCTTGAAAAGTCAGTGGGAACTGTCATTCACGGGGACTCAAATGCAAAACGGAATGCCCTCACCCCCCATACACCCTCTTTTATTTTCACTCATTTAGAAGGCGCCTGGTTTCCACCTGGATTTTGTTTACTATGGCCATTGGTCCCTCCCCTAGGGCCAGGGCACTCCTGGCTGACTCTCAAAAGGGCTTTGATCCAGGGGGGTCTCTGAGCTGGTGCTAAGAGGTCCGAAAAGGGTTCCACCTGGTTGGAGAGACAACAGTCACTCAGTCTTCTGGAAGACTGTCCCTGTTCCTTTTCAACCCAACTAGTGGAAAGAACAGCCAAGGTTGTGCGCAGCTTCCTTGTTTCCAAAGTGCACCATGGGAGTGAGAAATGGGGCTCCAGCTACGTGGTAATGGGGAACCGAGAGGCAGAAAGCCTGGGGCTTGCCCGGGGCACAGAGAAGCCTTCTGTCTCCAGTCTGCTGTATGGTAGGAAGAATGCACCTAGAGGGGTGGGGACTGCAGTTCTCTCGGCCTTGGAGTGTTACAGATTTATGGGAATATTCTCTTAGACAAAGCCTCCAGCACTTGAGTCAGGCAAAAAAGGTTTAAATATGGTTAATAAAGGACATCATGACAGAAGCAGCCCTTCAAACCACCCACAAATAGCCAACTCCGAGATAATCTTTGGCTGACCAAGGAGGACCTCCTGGTAGGAGAGGGGTTAAAGCTAGGCTCCCTGCTTGGAGAGGAGGGAGTCCAGATGAAGTCTATGACATAATCCTCACAATAGCTCTTTTCATGAGTACGTTTTTCCATTCTATATCAATGAAAAACAGAGAATGTAAGTGGTATGTACACTGTAGCCCTGGGCAAACTCTAGCTTCTCTAGAGGGGAAAGAGCTGGGCAGGAGTGTGTTCCTTCCTGGGCTGTTAACAGGTTGTGCTGGACTGGGGTCAGAGGTGGGGAAAAGGGCTGCCAGCGAGGGAAGGAAGGCCCCAGGAAACGTGGGGCCCAGCACCTGCTCAGTGGCACTCACAGCCCTTCTGGAGGGAGACTCACTGCGTTGACTATCAGGAACTCCGAAGTTAGTGGACAAAATGTCTCATACAAACCATTCCAGTCAGCTTTGAAAATAAAACTGAGGCTTTAGGTCAGGGAAGAGGTGAAAGAAAGGCACCCAGAGAAAGCCCCTTTCCCCTTTCTTGAAGACCAGCTGAGGCAGCGTGCCCTATCAGCGGGAACTGAAACCTCTAGCTTCAGGGCTCCGGTTAGCATCCGGATCAGGTCCACACGCAAGGAACCGAGTAGAAAGGAAAACTGAAAGTGAGATGTGGCAAGGCGATACAGGAGCCCGGCCAGTCTCGGGCTCAGTTCCTTAGAAAGAGATACTGTGAGCATGCACGGGGGTAAGTGGAGGCTAGAGTGAAGAGGAAGGTTGAGTCTTGAGGAAAGAAGGAAGAAATCTCTAGGGCAAGAGAGAAGAGGGAAGGCAGACTGAGTTACTGATCTGGGGTACCTTAGGGGAACCATAGATAAGCAAGGAATGACGTTCTCTGAAAACTGGTGACTCTCCACAGCCACTCAGCAGGGGATGTGCCCAGGTAGAAAGAGGAAGAGATCTAAGTTGTCTTATGGAAGGCGGGAGGGTGAAAAAGAGAAAAGGAACCGAGCACCAGGCAACACAGTCTGATGTATTCTGAGTTGTAAGATCTGACACACCTCACAGCAGCTGTAGGGAAGGGAGAAAACCCTCAGCCTAACTAGGGAACAGGAGGAGGAGTCAGAGAGCTGAACCAGGCAGGCTTCTCTGGATGCAGACTCCAGGGAATGAGGAACTCCTCCATCTTTATTGGGTCCCCTTTTCCTCCACACAGACCTCTTGGAAGGCATGAGCGCTACAGTGGCTGGCTAGATTTTGCAAAATTTCTTTTTCTGAACATTGGTTTGGGGGAATCAGAATCTAAACTTGCATTATCAGCCAGTTCTGTTTTTTTGTTTCCTGGTCTTAAAAAGTCCTGCTTGCTATTGCTCCTCTGGTTAAAGAGAAAAATCACATGGGTTTTCCCCTACAAATTCAAGTTTACAGGTTGTTTTTCTTGTTTCTCTAAATGGAGTCAATTATTCTCACATTTGTTGAAACCTTCAATCAAACTTTATAGCTTGTTAATTTTACAGAATGTCCTTAGAGCAAGTAAGATGCGGACAGGAAAGTGAAGTCTTGCTGAAATTATTAAGAAACCTTAAAATAGCCTACAAATCCACCACCAAGGCTGGTAAAATACAGGCTGTTTGGCTGGCTTCTGAGGTCAATTAGCAATGGGTTAATTATCATCTTTAATGAGCCAAGCCTACAGGATTGGTTACAAGAAACTGAACTCAGACTAAAGCATTTTCACAAACTGGAACCTCTGGTTACGCACGACTCACCCTCACAGGAGACTGAAGGGTGGGTAGGGCAATTCTGTAGTAGCCAACGGAGGGTCAGCCGAAGGAAGAGGCCT
The DNA here is from genome assembly GCA_007922815.1 of Macrotus californicus. Lineage (NCBI taxonomy): Eukaryota > Metazoa > Chordata > Mammalia > Chiroptera > Phyllostomidae > Macrotus > Macrotus californicus. Next base: position 491,057 of record VMDR010000058.1, read on the forward strand.
ACCAGTGAAAGTTCAGACCCAGGGAATCCTCTGGAGCTGGGAGGATGGAGGGAATGGTTTATTCCCAGTCGTAGGAGGAGGGGCCTCCAGGCAGGGAGCAAACTCTAGAGGCAGGAGGGAAGCTGGCCACAAGGATGCACAATCACTCTGAAGACAGCAACAATGGCTGACAACAGGGAGACTACATTTGCAGCCTACCTGAATCAGAGCAAACTGGTCCTGAATTGTGAGAGAGGGTCAGAAGTGCAGAGGAAGGAAGAACCAATGCAGTGGCTGAATGACAAGGGGTCAGAGGGAGAAAAGACATGGGTCCTTGTGCTAGAGGCATATCCTGACACCCCTGGGGATACTGTCCAAGGGGTAAAAATCAACATTTCACTCTTTCCCTATCCCTGCCGTAGCAGGACCTCATTTCTATGCAAGACAGCTAGGCACAGATCTCTCCCTCAGTCCCTTTTGATCCCAATGCCCAGACCCAGCCCTCCCTAATTCTATGGTTGGTCTGTGCTAGCTGAGGGGTCAATGGGTCACAAGATGAAATGCTGATGTCATCGAATAACCCATACCAGTCACACCATCCATACCAGTCACACCGTTCCAACAACTTCGTCTCCTTCCTAGTGGAGGCAATGCGGGCCATTACCAATCAGCTGGCAATGCACAGATGCCTGTTCAGAGTAGTGTGGCAGCCTGCTCATTCCACCTATATCCACTGTCTGCATGCACGCACACATGCATGCACACCCACACGCCCACACACACGCTAGCCTTGAGTTTCCTAGAGAGAGGTGCGTGGGAACTGGCAAACGGTTAGATGGAAAGACTTGGGGGTGGAGGGGAGAGAACAAGCCAATAGTTTTATTGAAGATTCCAAAAGGTATAGGTACTTGGTTACTGAGAGGAAGATTACGTTAACAGTGGAGAGTTGGGAGAACGGAGGAGTTGTGGAGCACACACTGGCAGTGAGAAGGTAAGTACAGCAGGAAAAAAAAATGGGTCTATTCTGGGAAGAGGAAAGTTGAAGCAATACAGGGATTTGGCAAGGGCCTGGGCTTCACAGGCTCTGAGACTTGAATCTGAGATCGTAAGACTTAAACTTGAGTTCAAGTTTTAACTGCCACTTCCTAGCTGTGTTTCCTTAGACAAGTTACTTAATGTCTCTGAGCCTGTTTGCTCAAGTTATTTGTGAGGTTTAAAAGAGATAATGCATATAAAATATTTAGCAAAGTGCCTAGGCCCAGTAAGTGCACAATAAACTAGTGGCTGTTATTTTTTCCTTCCTTGCTGCCTCACTCTGCTCAGTGGTGGCAGAGGCATTCCACCTAACACCACTGAGATGTGTAGAAGCCAGACTCAGAGGTAAGGAAGGAAGCATGGGGCTGGCACACAGCCTAGGGCTGAGGGGAGAGGCCCTGGAATGCTCACCTGGATGTTGAAGCTGATGAAATATTTTATTCAGAGCTACGGTACTGGATCCTGGCTTCTGGGCAGGCCACTTCGTGGAGAGAAAGCCTGGTCTCTCTCTAGCTGTCCTTCTTTTTAATTTTGCTAAAAAACTCCTGGACTTAACCAGAGGCATGCATGCATTCTACAGGACTCTAGAGAGGCTGTAAGGGTTTGGGGAAGCATGCCACCAACGCACACATCAGAAATAAAATTGTGAACATCACAACTGCCTTGCCTATCTGGTCCCTTCATATTGGGGAGTGGGTGGTGGCTTCGTCTTTATTAACGGTATTCTTCTTAAACAAGACCCTGCTGGATCCTTGCTCCAGGTCTCTCAATGCAAGAGAAATGATGAAAAAATTCCCAATGAGGCATTTTCTACCCACCTGTATTTCCTGAGCTTGGACATTCTGAACAAAGCCAGATAGGAGTCTGGGTTTTGCTGGGCAGTGTACAGCTTGCTCTTCTTGCACTGTTCCCTCGTGGAAAGAAACCATTCTCTTCTAGAGCTCTGAGCTCCGGCCGTATGAGCAAGGTGCATTCTTAACAGTGAGCACGTCACAGAGAACAAACTATAGGCAGCGGCAGCTCGGGCTGCAGTCCAATCCGCTTCCCCTGCAGAGTGCTCTGAGAGTAGCCACCCAAATTGGCAGGGGTTAGGGGCGGATACTGGCACTGCCAACACAAGCCTTTCAGGTCTGGCTGGCTTCAGCTGGTCTGAAACCTGGAACATAGGCGCTGGGGCCCTCACTTACTGAACCAGCAGGGGAGGCTACAAGCTCAGCCCCTGGGGATGAAAGTCCTTGCGTCTGTCTCAGTCTGCAAATATCCACATGCCGTCTGTTTCTATGTTGCCAGTTAGCTTTGGGCCAGGAGCACTGTATCTTGGGCTCTAGTTGCTCTGAGCCACGTTCTTATTTGCCTTCTAGACAGGCAGGATAAGGAGACCACCCCTTAGCTTTGTGTTCAGGCTCCTTCACCGAATTTGCTCCTGGTTTTATTTATTTTATGTGTGTGTGGGAGAGTGCCCTTTTTGAGACATAGGTAGCATTCAACGCATTTAGACAACATTCAATTTAACAAATATTTACAAAGTGCCTACTGTGTGCACTAGACACTATTCTAGACCCTGAGGACTCATAGAGAACAAAGCAAAGTCCCTGCTCCAGTGTGGGGGAAAGGGGTGGGTGTCATATTCAGACCTCCAAGATTCCCTCGAGAGAGAAACAGCCCCTCTTCCCTCAAGGGAGAGGAAGAGGCTGCGTGAGGTGAAGAAAAGCTCCTTGTAGAGACCTGGCACACTGCTCCTTTGTTTATCACTTTGAGGCAGAAGGGTCGTGAGGAAGGCAGGATCTCTACTACCCACCCACCCACCCACCCCTCCTCGCTGTGTATCACCACGCGGATTTCTCCTTATTATTCCCTAACCCTCCACTCGAGGCCCCAGGCAACCCTGTTCGAAATTCCCCTGCATGCCATTTGCTCCCCTTTGCACCTGAGACTTTACAGATCATTCCCCCAACCTGCAGTGACCTTACCTTTGTGCAATCAATTCATTCCTTTAGGTTTGATAAAATGCCTTTCTTTTCAAGAAACTTTCCTCTAGCCTGCCAGCCCACTGCCCACAAATTTTTCCTAAGGCCTGAATATGTGACAGGGACTATGCTAGACATCCTGGGCACACAAGAGAACACGGTGGATGCAGTCCTTGACTTCACAGCATTTTCTATTCCAGAGAAGGATTCCACAGTAACCTGACACTAACCTCTCCCAAAGGCACAGCTGTCTCTTCAGCACCTATGGGCTAGGCCTACACTTACTTCATCTTCTCTGACCCCATGAGCGGCCCTCAACACCTGTATCACTTATATGCCACAAAGTGAGTTACAGGTCATTCAGAGTCACACTAGAACCTCCTCAATATCTCCCAGTGATCCAACCCTTTCTTTAATATTTCAGGGGGAAAGGATTCAAGACCCCGAGGAAGCTTTTAAAACCACCATTACTTAATGCTTAAGAAACATATAAGTAATTTTTATAATTACCTACTGAACAGATTTTTTCCTTGTTAACTTTCAGTCCAGACCATGCTGTATGAGAGGTCTGTTACCATCTTGAATCTACAAGGGGGCTCACTTCCTCCGGGAACCCATTCCATATTTGGACTTTTTGAATAGGTAGAGATGTCTGTCCCTTTTAAAGCCCAAATCTGGCCCAGTGCTTCTAATTCTGTTCTCTGGGGCCACATAAAAACTCTCATTCTGCTTCTACATGACTGGTCTCAGATTATTTGAAGTCTGCTGTGTTATACCTTCTCTAGACTAACCAGTCCCCCTTCCTTCAACTGTTCCTCGCTTCAGCTGTCTCCTCAACATCCTGCTTACTTTTCACTAAGACTTTCACTGAGACTACTGTGTCTCCCAGTGTGACTGCCCACGTGGGATCTGGAGGCAGAGAACAGAGCGGGACATCTCCTTTTCCGTTCTGGATACTTCGATTCTATGAATAGGCTGAAACGGCACTGGTTTTGTTGTTCACCGCCTTGCACTAACAACGTGTTGTGAGCTTTTAATCGACAAATCCCTAAATTGTTTCCACATATGTAACTAATAATATCTCCCCCCAACTGAGTGCAAGGACTCCACTAACTATCCCTTTCATAACATGTCTTCCCTGAGGTCTCCCCACACTATAAGAAGCCCTATTATTTAGAACGGTGCTGTCTGCTACTTGCTATGTACAGCTGACTTTCTAGATAAGGTAGATTAAGCATTAATTCTTATTTGTTTAATTTCATCTTGTTATTTACTTCTTTCATTGTAGCCTGTCAAGTTCTCTTTGGACTCTAAATTTGTTTTCTGAGAATGTATTCTCTCTCACGGTCATGACATCCATAAACTTGATCTGTTGATTTGTTTATGCATCTCAGTATCTTTCTCCCATTAATCTGTCCTATCTTCTCTGCTAAGGTTTCCTGAGGGCAGGCACTGTGATTTGTATGTACACACATACACAGAAACTCTATCTGCGACATACACTACGGGTATTTAGACAACGTGGATGACTCATCATGGCAGACAGATGGCACCCTTAGGACCTTAGGACAACTCAAAAGGACATCACAATCACAGACGGAGCGCCACACTGTCTACTGTGTGAATCACGCTCCTCGTGTTGTGCAATGCAGACACCCTGGACAGTCTCAGAGACGCTACTTTCTGCTTAGGGCAGTGTTCCCCATGAAGTCTGGGCTCAATGAGCAACAGGTACTCTCTTTGACGAGGTGCCTACAGAGTTTCCTAGTCTGAAATAAGATACCACAAGAAGCCAAGCCCTGGGCACATCACATCTTGCCTTAAGTGGAAGGCTGCTGACCCCGGGCAAGGGACAACACATCTCAGCAAGAGGTGCGCCTGTGCTCTTCCAAGTACTGGTGTTATGCTCTTGGAAAAAATTGCACTCATATCTTGAGAATCCCCACAGCAAATTAAGAATATAAAAAAATGTGGAAATTATCTGAGGGTAGGGCTGAAGTAGAAGGCTGCTTTAAGTTGTATTTTCGGGTCCTACATCTAGAGTTCTGAATATCAAAGGTGGATAATGGTGCCTCATTGCTGGAGACAAGACAAGCTTTGCTAACTAAAGTCTACTCACGGTTTGAGATGAGGTTTACAGAGGCAAATATTTGGCACAAAGAAGACACTAAATAAGTATTAGTACCCTTTCTTCACCTCTAAACACTAAAAAGCATTTTTTCCCAAACCACCTGAATCACAATCACATATGAGCTTGTTAAGAGCGGACACTTCTTTGGACTAAATACATTAGTATTTCTGGGGACAGGGCCTTGGACTGCACTTTAAACAAGTCTTCCAGGCGCTTATGAACAATGAAGTTTGACAATCACGGCTTTGTACGCTGAAAGGATAGGTGGGGATAATTTTGGTCAATTCTTCAAATTGATCAAATGCAACTCCACTTCAGATAAGGTACAAAAAATACTACCTTATAATCTTCATGGCTCTCTTAGGACCTAAAAACTCCTCAGCACCCCATGAAGCAGTTAATTACTACATTCAAATGATAACAGAGTGGAGAAAACTAAAACCTGAGTAATTTAAATGAGATTTGAAAGCCAGCAACGATCTCCTAGTCCAATATTCTTGCCAACTCATCAGAGCTGCTTCCTGGGAGAACACCACTGGGCCTCCCAAGGCGTAACAACAAACCTGCCGCGTGCTTCACTCACCCTTAACAGTTATCAGTAACAGTGAACGGCCGCTACAAGCCAGGCCCCGAGCCAAATGCTTCTCATGCACCAACTCATCTAATCTCAACAACAATCCCAAGAAGTAGGTACTGTCATTATCTCCACTTTACAGATGAGGAAATCAGGGCACAGAGTTACGTGACTTGCTCAAGGTTATGCAGCTAGTAAGTAGAGAGGCTGGAATGTGCCTCTTCCCTTCTTTTTTATCCTTGCCTGAGGACATTTTTTTTCATTGCTTTTAGAGAGAGCAGTAGGGAGAGAAACTACGACATGAGACAGAGGCATCGATCAGTTGTCTTCCGTATGTGCCAGGATGGGGGATTGTATGTGCCGGGACCGGGGATCCGGGACTGGGGATAGAACCTGCAACTTAAGCATGTGCCCTAGCCAAGAAATGAACCCATAACCTTTTGGTCACAGGAGGATGCTCCAACCAATGGAGCCACACCGGCCAGGGCAAGTGTCTTTTAAGTGTCCAGCTGCCACAATTCTCAGTGGATCCAGACCATTTACCTGTGCTTTGGGCAGAGACGCTCACAATCCCCACAAGGAGAAAGATCTGATCTAGTACAGAAATTCAAAGGAGGGCAGTCTCTCATTCTCAAGACAACTCCTTCTGGTCTGGGTATACTTCTCTTGGGCAGCTGACACACCATGGGTCCGGGGAAAGCAGGGTCTAGAGGAAAGTTCACATCATGTTCTCCTAACTTGGGCAAGTGACTGAACCTTGTTTGCACAATACAGATGATTCTGAAGATCTCTTTCCATTCTTATAGGTTTCTATGGTTCTGGGCGAGGAGGAGAGGAAAATCAGTTCAGTTCTGCCACTGACCATGATGGGGGAGCTCAGCTCTGTCACAGGGGACAGTGCCAAGAGCTGCACTTGGCCTTTCTGGAAGGCCTGATGATTCAGAGTCTGAACTAACAGTGAGGCTGGAGACAGTTCCTGATGGAAAAAGGTGGTATAGGTTCTTCTCATATGATAAGCCACTAAGGAAGACTTGGAGGGTTTTATGGAATCGTTAGCACAGAGCTCCCCTCTGGCCACAGAGCAGAGGAAGAAACAGCAGACCAGTTTATAAAGCTCCAGAGTGGAAAATTTCTGTTGGTGTCCAAACGAAGTTTTTGGCTTTCTGTGAGGTTTGGAAAGACTTGTACTGATGTTTTAATCACCTGTTTAGTGTTCTGAAGACTCTTGTCAGAAGTCTCACTGAGCCTGCTCCAGCAGGCAGTGGGGAGCAGCTGGCTCACGCACGGCACTCTTTTTGTGAGCCGTTTCTTTCCCATGGCCATGTCCAACACCCTGCAGCTCCCTCCAGGCCACTTGGAGGGTACAAGCCAAACCTGAGTCCCATAGGAGGCTGAGGACAAGCTCTTTGGCTAACTTCTCACCAGATCTGAAGCCAGGAAAGGCTCTTTAAGAAAAGACAAAGTGCAAAGAGGTAAAGAATTGTCTCTGGAAACCAGCCTGCCAGCAACCCCTTTGTGGTGGCATAGACAAAACAGGTTTGGCCTTCTAGGAGAAACACCATCTAGATATTCTGAAGCCCTTGGGTATTGATCAAGAAAGAAGTCCTCATAAGTAAAAAAGAATACTGAACAAACTCGGGTTGGGCACTTTCTAGAAACAAACACTCATGAGCATCCAAGACGCCTGTTACAGAGGTACAGGGTAGTGGCATACAGAACAAGCCAGCGTTTTACTTCCTCTGCAGTTTTCGATGGTCACAGCTTCTTGATGGCTGACGTATTTCATTTTACTGGGAAGGCTGTGGTGGAGATAAAGTGGTGACTGATGGTTGCTAGGTATTATGTTATTTCATTTGATTACTATAGCAAGCCTGTGAGATACAAAGAGGAAGAAGAAACAAGCTCTAAGGAAACAAACTCTTAAGTGGTGAAGCTGGGATGTGGACCTAGATCTGTCTTACTCCAAAGTCGGTGCCCAGTTCATTATACCTTGTAGCATCTCAGGAAGGGAACGATACTTTTGGAGACAGGGACCTACTTCAAGTCCTTTTCACTAAAGGACAAGCCTCCCACCCCCAGCCAGCCCAAGCAGCCCACAGCCCTGCCCCAGGACACAATAAACACTTAGGATGAATTTGCATTTAGATGAACACAAACCAAGTGGTGCTTGGCTAAGTTACAGGCAAGAACAGAGATACTGAGATTAAAAATTTCTCAGAGCACCTGCCCCAAGAGGAGTTCTATCACTCAGACTCATTTCATTTCCCTGGACACAGTATGGGCAAGACCTCAGCTAACCAGTTGATGAGCCGAATGAATATGGGAAACTCGTCACTGTTGAATGCCAAGTTAAGACCTATGTATGAGTATCCCCCCAAAAGTTGTCTGCAGTACACAGTCTTGACCTTTGGATGTATCGTAAAAAGGAAGGTTCATCAGACAACAGAATCAGAAGGTTCATGGGACAAGACAAAGGAAATCAAAGCTGCCTTCTTCCACCTGGCACGCAAAGGCTATACAAATCCATCAATCCAAGAATCTTTTACTGTGCAAACAACAGTGTGTTGTTCATCTGGCAACCCTTGATCTTGGAGGAAGATAAGAAGGTGGAGTAGTGAGAGGAAGAATAGTTTACTTTCTTACTACAAAATTTTCTTTCCTTCTCTTCTGTTCTTCTTCTACTGCCCGCTCTCTCTGAGAGTTAACTTCCCTTTGACCAGACCACTCCACACGTGCCATTGTTCCCTGCCCAGTTATGCCCAAATTCAGGCAGACTAATCCACCAGCACGGCTTTTAATAGAGGAGGGGAGGGGTCTTTCAAGGGAGCTCTGCTCACTAAGGGAAAAGAACCTCCTATCGTAGCAAATAGCTCTTGACTGCCTTTCCTCAGTGACCTCAGAGGGATCTCCTTACAGAGGCTGCAGTTAGAGAGAAGGGAAAGAGACGGAGACAACGACCAGAGAGGTCTTAAGTCCCACAGGAATAACTGTGAGGACAAGGAAAAGGCTGTCTTGTCACAAGGGCAAAATTAACCAGACCCATCTGATTACAGCAGGGAAGGAGGGTGCTGGAATAATGAATGGGGGCAGAAGCTTGCAATCCACTGCATACATGGGGGATGCAGGAGGAAAGTATTTCAAAGCTGATGACAAGGCAGACAGGAAACTTACATGTCCTTGCTGACAGGAAAGAAAGAGTAAAATTCTGGGTCTTCTCTCATCTGCAGGATTTCTAATAGGCGACTGAAGTTCACCCTCTTCCCAAGGATATGCTGACAGCTGGGAATACTGCCTTTCAGGTCAGGCAGGGCAGAGATCTAGACCTCTCCAGAAGTTCACAAAGAAGTTCAGTGAGGACTCAAACCATGATCCAAAACACAAATGGGACTGCCATTTCCTGTTGGGTTTCCATGCTGTAAAAAAGTGGGGGAGAAATGCCAACTACAAAGTGCTCTGTCTTCCGTGGAAAATGGAGTGTGCAATGTATCCGTTCCAGGTTTTGACTTGTAAATCTAAGTGAGAACTAGTTGCTAGCTGCTAGAGGATTAGAGTGTTAAAGAGACATTCCACCACCCAACCTGCCAGCCTTTCTGCTCACTGTCCATGGGCTTCTAGGGAGCTGATGACAAAGTGTGCTTGGGTCTGTGCAGGAAGGGCAGCCTCGGGCTCTGGCAGCTCCTTCTGGACCCCATTTCACTGTCCTGTGTTCTTAAACAGCTCTGATGAAACAAGCCATCTGTGAAGGTTATTTAGCTTGGAACTGGAAGAGGGTGAGGATGTGGAAAAAAGTAAATCGAGCAGCCAAAGGATAGGGCCGGAGAGAGAGAAGGCAGGTGGCATGTTCATGGGACTATGTGCTAGGGCTGAGTGGGGGTGGATTGCAGAGAGGGATGGTGCCGAAAGGAGGCCAGCATGGGAAGCACTGGAATGCCCAGGACAGCAGGATTTTGTTTCCAAAGGGGTGTCTTGCTATTCTCTTTCAAGAGCACACAAATTCTCACTTGAAGGTTACTATTATAGGGGAATCCTGGGATAATACCTTGCCTTCTGAAAACTACCCGAATCCTGCCTGACTTCTTGCTGGGCCTGAATTATAGCCTAAAAGGTAAATCTAACAAGTTTGTTTCTTTTAAGCATCCAAAGCCACAAGATAATAGCAACAGCTAAAAGGGTAAAAAATGAAGATGGTAGAGAATCTGAGAAAATCCTTATGAATTACAGAAGACAGCATAGAAATTACAGAATAATCTGGGAAGCTATGTGAGAATGTGGTGTAGGACTGGATTATAACTGGCCGTTTCTTTGGAGTCTTCTTTACTGTCCCCTCCATTTACTATGAAAAACACGTATGCTGAAAGACAGACTTAAAAAACGAATAATCTAGGCATTTTCACTTATGTTACCTCATTTAATTTCTACATCTTATGAAGAGACCACTGTCATCCCCATTTTACAGAGAGTTAACTCAAACCCAGAGTAACTTATATGGACTTTTCTTATAACCAGAACAGTGCATAATGAAGACTATGACTTTTATTTAGATGAGAGAGATGTATTTTTCTGCAGGTCAATATAGCAGAATGGCATTAGTTGATGGTATCTCATCTGATCCATTCATGATCACCAAATCTATGTAGTATATCCTCACAGGATTTGAAAAAGAAATAAAAAAGCTGCTGTTAAAAATATATTTTTGAGACCTGGCTGGTGTGGCTCAGCTGGCCTGCAAACCAAAGGGTCGCCAGTTTGATTCCCAGTCAGGGCACATGCTTGGCTTGCAGGCCAGGTCCCCAGTAGGGGGCGTGCAAGAGGCAAGCACACATTGATGTTTCTCTCCCTCTCTCTAAAAATAAATAAATAAAATATTTAAAAAAAGAATATATTTTTGATTCTTTACTAAACCTTTCCAAGTTATTAGACTAAGAACAGGGTGGAGAGAGCAAGCTGGTTACTATGAACGCTGCCTATTCTACTTTTGAAGCACACAGAATGACATCCCTTATCCACAGTTTCACTTCCTGCAGATTCAGGTATCCCTGGTCAACCCTGGTCCAAGATTATGAAATGGAAAATTCCAGAAATAATTAGTAAGTTTTAAATTGTGTGCCGTTCTGAGTAGTGTGATGAAATCTCACAGTGTCCTGCTATGTCCTGCCCGGGGTGTGAATCATGCCTTTGTCCAGCATATCCATGCCATATACCCTACCTGCCTATTATTCAGTTAGTAGCCACCTCAGTTACCAGACTGACTATCCTGTTATCACAGTGCTTCAGTACCAGTCACCCTTATTTTACTTAGTAACGACTCCACAGCACAAGAGCAGTTTAAACTTTATCACAGACATATACGTGTAGAAAATAAACAGTATATACAGGGTTTGGTAAGGTCTGCACTTTCTGGCATCCCCTGGGGGTCTTGGAATGAATCCCCTGTGGATAGTGGGTGACTACCATATAAACTAGTTTAAAGTACAGTTTCAGTGCTTCATACTAATAAGAAAGAGAGAAAACTTCTGCACCAGCCTCTCCTAGGGAAGCCTATTCACAACTTAAACTTTTTTTTTTTAAATTGACAACACAGAACTAAAAGCTGTCACTGAATTTAGGCTAAAGCCACTCTTGCTGCTGACAAAGCAGGAAAGAAGTTCAATGTCAGCCCCTCTTCCAGGAGGCACTGAAGATACGGTGTTATCTCGCCTTCAAGTACCAGGCCAAACCAAAGCTGCTTACAAATTTGCAGTTTAAACACGTGGCACATGTTAAAAACAAACAAACAATACAAACAATGCAAACTACAGTTTTAAAAACAAAATCATCTCACCTCTGGTTTCTAGAACCTCTGTTCCCCAACCCTGTTGTCAGTTTCTGGTATGTCCTTCGGAGATATTTATGCATGTACTGCCATATGTAATTAAAACTATAGGTTCTTCTTATACCTTTTGTAAATATGTTTATATAAATGGTGATACACACTGCCATTTTTAGAAACATGACAGCATACCTTAGAGATCATCAACATCATTTGTGAAGCATACTTCATATCGAATGCTAAAGGTCATCAACAGTAAGGTTCTGGAACAGATCCAGAAAACCTGATGTGTTTATTGCAACAGAGTTTCTCTGTGTGGGGAGGATGGGAAGAGCTAGCAAAGGCAGCACAGAAAAGCAGACAGGAGAAAATCAGTCAAGCCCCTCACTCAGCATCAGGTCCAATAGGCCTGGGAGTGGTCAGCAAAAGCAGTCCCCTCAACCAGGCAGGGTCTCAAATGACAAAAAGCTGGGTAAGAGGGGCTGCATTTTCATACCAAAAAGAACACACAAAATATATGTATGTACTCCAGTCTGCATGCTGCCCAGAAAGAGCTCCCACACTAAAGAGTCTTCAACAAATTTGAAGGCCAGAAACAAACACTGCAACGTGAAAATTAAACTGTATTAATTCCATCACTATGTATTAGACAGGTGTTACGGGAAAAAGTGCTTTGTAGACCTGAAGGCCGAGGCACCGTCTGAAAGTGCCAATCTCCCTCTCAGGAACCATATGCAGCTACCACGGAAGAGAAAGTTAAGTATTTGAGGTGCTTCAGGCTGATCGCATAGTCTGAGGTTCTACCATGTAACAGTACCCTGTTCCAGAGCAGGGTATAACTCTTTGTTTCCTGGGCTGTACTCCCGAAACATTAAAGGTGTTCCACTGAATTCATTCGATAAATATTTATTAAGCACCTGCTATGTGTGGCAGGCCTTATTCAAGGAACTAGGAATACAGCAATCAATGAAACAATGTTCCTGAGGTCATGGAGCTTATTATTTTTGTGAGACTGAGAAACAAATAAGCAAATAAATACAGGCCAAGTAGTGGGAGGTACTATTAAAAAAAAGTAGGATAAGAGGGACAGAGATGAACAGGGTGGGGAGAGTATTGCTATTTGATATAAGGTGGACAAGGAAAGGCTCGTGGAGAACATGCTGTTTGATCAGATGTGGAGGAGTGAGCCACAAAGCAGAGAGGGCCTTCGAAGGCAGGTAATCACGGTGCCAGCACGCCCCTTCTCTCCTAGAAGGGCCTGCCAGCTATGTGCAGGGCAAAAAAGAACAGCCTATTCTAGCCCAGCTGGGTGAAAGCAGAGGGCTTTGAGAGTTTATGGAGCTTGTATGGCCTCCATGCAGATTTCTGGATATTTTCCATCACAGATGAGAGTTTTATGTTGAATTTTAAGTTGACCACAAATATTTAACTTCTCTGGACCACAAATGCAGTATCTTCTCTGTGGTTTAGCTGGCACCAAGTACATATTTACGAATCTCTATATGTCTGCCTGTTATTTAAATTTCTTATAGAAATGCCAAGATCTTTAGCTGTGATTTACCCCTCCCACTCCGTATTAGTGGGTCTGAACTCTGATCAGGTCTAATTCTTGAGGAAGGAGGTATCTTTACAATGGGAGCTTAGGGTCTTCCTAGTTAAATTTCCTATTTAAAAACTTTCACTTGAGGATCTATACCAATATCTTATATTTGAATTACAATGTAAAAACTAAAAATAAATAAATAAATAAATAAAAAATTCTGTTTCTCCACTAGAGAATAAAAAATACAACCTAGGACATCTATATACTTTAGCTACATTAAAAAGCAAAACAAACAAACAAAAGCCAGGTGTAATGAGCCCTAAACTTCTAAATGTGTCCTCTCAGGAATTGTTACTAATTCCTGAAAATTATAACCAGCACTAGAGTTACAAAGAATGTAAGAAACAGTCCCTGCTCCCCAGCTGGGTCTTCAACAAGCTAAACTGGGAAAGGGCTCTGGCTCAAGAGCACCAGCTGGGTCATCCCTAATCCAAGGGTCAATTTCTCTTCCCCAGTGGCAAGAGAGCCATGTGGCATTTTCTTCAAATAAAGGTATTTACAATTCTCACTCCTAACCCATTATGGATATCTGTCACTGTCTTATCTTTCTCAGTGCAGCTCACTGGGCCTCTGGGCTATGATTCTACTCATATTCAGTCTGGGAAGGGAGGGGGGAATACCAAGCTGCAGAGTTGAGACTCAATACAGAAAGACTTGAGGATGGTATCTTCATGAACACTGGATTTCCTGAGTTTATAGGAATAGGGGCAGAGCTACCTGTTATAAAGCAACAGGCCACACAGATATAAATCCATGCAAGCACATTTTAAGAACAATGCTCACTTTAATAAAATGAACAATGACCTTCAAAGTATTCGACTTGGAAGACTAGACACTCATTTTTTAAAAACTAGCGCTGACTTGTAATTAGAATGGCTTTGAGTACATGCTTGTTGCTATTTTGTCCACCCTTCAGTTTTCCACTGAAATGACTGGGGAAAAATGCAGAAAGCATATATTGGTACTAGGCAACCACATACCAGAAACTATGAGGAATTTTCTGCAAGACAAACTGCAGATGGGACTGGAATGAGGAAAATACCAAGTAATGTTCAACCCTTTGCCTGCCTGGCAAGCACACAGATGAGACCATAGCAGCAGTGCCCCGCTAATAATTCTCTTGGAGCGACTAGGACAAGACCAAAGTGGGTTGTGGCACACTCGGAAGACAGAACGGGATCCCACCAGGGTACCAGAAGAACCTTGGCAGTTGCTGCCTTACAACTGGTGGGGGTGGCCACATGAGGCAGAGGGACGACACAGCTGAGGCTGGCTTCTAAACAGGCAAAACTCCAAAATAAGAACACTAAGGTAAGAAACTTGGTCCATGCCAGCAAACAGAGGATTTAGCTCCTTGTCATGACTGTCTCTAGCTCTAGTTTCCTTTCTACCCTGTTCTAGGAGTTTTATACCAGCAGTGTAAATCAAATGTTCCTCGTTTCCCTTTATCTACACCTGAACATCTTAACAGAGACACATGTAAGCTCTCAATACAAACAGTACAGACTGCTCCAATAAGGATGAAACAAATCACCGAACATGTGAAAAGGGATTACAATTGAACAGAAGGATACTAATCTAAGGAATATGTAAATATTTCTCTAGGAGAGTCACTGTGAAAAGCTGGGAAATTTTTAAGGTCATACTCAACAGTAACAGCACCAAGACAGATAAATAAACCATTAAAGCAGAACAGAAAGTCTAGAAATAGACCCAAACGTATATAATCACCTGACTTATGACAAGGTACCACTGCAGTTCAGTAAGTAAAACTGAACTTTCAATAAATGGTGCTTGATCAACTGGCTGTCTGTACGGGGAAAAATAAACAAAAATTAATTTGAGATTAAATTACAGACCTAAATGTGAAAGGAAGAATCACTTCTAGAACAAAAAATAGAATATCTTCATGACCTTGGAGTAGGTAAATATTTCTTAAATAGAACACAAAAAACCACTAACCATAATAGAAAAATATCGATCAATTTGACTTCATTAAAATTAAGAACTTGTGTTCATCTAAGTCACCATTAGGAGTGAAAACAGCCATAGAATAAAGATATTTTCAATCTATATATCCAACACAGGACTTCTATTCATAATATTAAAAAAATTCTATAAATCATAGAAGACAATCACTCAAGGAAAAAATAAACAAGTCAGGAAAGGGCATTCCAGAGATGAAGATCTCCCAATGGCCAAGAGCAGAAGTAACAATACTCAACGCCATTATTCACCAGGGAACTGCTAATTAAAATCACAATAAGATACTTCTATACACCCAACAGAGGGAATAAAATGAAAATTAAAACCAAATGTTAGCCAAGATCTGGAACAAGTGAAACTCACACACACTGCAGAGGTCATGTACACTGGTCGGTACCACCACCTTGGAAACGGGTTTGGCAGTGTGTAAGTCAAACATATACCTACCTTATGACCTAACAATCCCACTCCTGGGTATATGTCAAAGAGAAACAAGAGCACACGTCCACCAAAACACGTATAAAAATGTTCATGGCAGTTTTATTCATAATATCTGAGATTGGTAAAAGAAACTTTCATTAATAGTAGAATAAATTTTGGTATATTCATACAACAAAATACTACATAGCAATAATGAAGAATAAACTACTGTTACATGCAACAACATGGATGAATCTCTCAGACTGGGCTGAACAGAAGAAGCCAGATTCAAACAGTACGTATTGCATCACTCCATTTATACAGGAGTGGGCAAAAGTAGGTTTACAGTTATGAGTATGCAAAACACAGAGTTAATAAAGCTATTGTAATGATCAAAACCTAAATGTCTTTTCCCATACAAACAATTGTGAACCTACTTTTGCACACCCTTGAATACAACTCAAAAATAGGCAACACTGGTAATGAATGAGGTCAGAATAATGGTTACCTATGTGAGGGATAGCATTAAGGAGAGAGACATAAGGGAGCCTGCTGGGATGTCATTAATCTTCTGAATTTTTTTTTTTAATTAAAAAAAAAGATTTATTTATTTTTAGAGAGAGGGAAGGGGAGGGAGACAGACAGCAATGTGTCTCAAGTGGCCCCCGCCAGGGACCTGGCCTGCAACCCAGGCATGTGCCCTGACTGGGAATCGAACTGGCGACCCTTTGGGTCGCAGTCCACACTCAATCCACTGAGCTACACCCACCAGGGCTAATCTTCTGAATCTTGATCTGGGTGGCAGGTAGCATGAACAGAACCATGTATTAAAATTACTGAGCTTAAACTTAAAAGAATAGTGAACATTACTTTATAAATGTTAAACCTCAATTAAAAAAGTTAAAAAAAAAAGAGAGTAAATCGCATTTCAATCTAGATTAGGCAGTCCTATGAGAAAATGATCAGGAAAAACTACAGGTAAGGCAGTAAGCAGTAGTTAAATACAACAGAAAAGTGAATTAGTTAAATAGATGACGGAGCCTCTTCTACAACACAGAAGAAAAAACGGAGATAAAAACAATAAAATGTTTAAAAAGTAAAGAAATGTAAAAGACAGAACCCTAATCTTTAAAAGCTATTCCAGAGCCCCGGCCAGTGTGGCTCAGTGGGCTGGAGCACCGACCTGTACACCGAAAGGGGGAGGGTCCAATTCCCAGTCAGGGCACACACCCAGGTTGTGAGCTCTATCCTTGGTCAGGGTGCCTATGGGAGGCAACCAATCGATGTTTCTTTCTTTCCCCTTTTCTCTCGCTAAAAATCAATAAATGTATTAAATTCTTTTAAAAATAAAAGCTAGTCCTGGAAGAGTAAGACTGAGAAGAAAGTAATCATTTTTAAAAATGAGAAAGGAAGAAAAAAAGGAAAAAGGAAACTTTCCTGAGTTTAAGAGATTTAAAAGCTGAACTTTCAAAGAGCATGTTAACAAACTTAGCAACAGGAGACTTACACCTTCTTTAGGATGGAAAAGGTGTTTTTTGGGGGGGTGGGGGAGTTTTTCTTTTAAAAGACATGCGACACTGTATCTGTGTTCAACAGGAAAGAGTGCCATGACCAATTAGTAATGCTTGTCTTTTGCGCAGAATGAAAGCACACCTATTGGACGACGGCCACCCGTGGCCCAGAGGTATCTCGGTTCAGTCTTTAATTTCCAAGGACAATAAGAAAAAAGAAATCCTATGAACATTAACACACACATCCGTGAATGGCCTCAGACTTTTCTGCCCCAAACTAGCAGCGATTCATGTAGATGGGCAAAAGAAAGACTAATACTTAGAAAGATAAACATTTTTCTTTCAGAAAAAAAATTACTTAAATATGTATCCCAGTAGAATAAGGTATTAGTTAATAAAAAAAGCAACTACACTGTTTAAAAAAAGCAAGAACATCTTCAGTAAATAAGTGGCATAAAAACTAGGAAAGTAGGGAAACTGTTACACATTAAAAGAGTCTTAGGAGACACATCAACCAAATACAAAGTAGGGACCTTGCTTAGAACTTAATTCTGACAAATTCATTGAGAAATAGCATTTTTGAGGTAAGCTGAGGAATTTTAAAATGGACTATATGATATTAGTAAATTATTAATTTTGACATGTAAAATTATGTTATGGAGGTTATGCTAGGGGAAAAAGCACTGTAAGTTAGAGATACCTACTGAAGTATTTTCAATATGATGAATGGAATTTGAATGGAACGAACACAACTCTGGCTGGGGGACAAGGAGAATGATTAAAAAAAACATTGGCAAAATGCTGACTACTGCTCAAGTTACATGGTAATTCATTTTCAAAAATTATTCTTCAAAGAAAACAATGTACAAACCACAATGTAAAAACATTTAATGACAATAGGGCTGAGAGTATGTAGTGATTAATCTAGACACTACAGCATGGGTTTGAATTACCGGATGTATGACTTTAGGTGAAGTGCTTAATCTTTTTGGGTCTCAGTTTCTTTATCTGTAATAAGAGTACTTAGCTCAGGTAGGACTGCTATGAAGAGTAAATACTGGCACATTGTAAGCTTTTAATAAATAACGACCACTATCTAATATCTCACTGATATCTATAAAAATTAAGAAACTGGAGGAGTGGTGAGAGAAGGAGAAAGCAGAATATCCTATATTTATGCATGGGAGGTGTGGTAGAAACTACTAGTTGATTCCCATTATTTGTTCTTCTCTTCCTCTATAATAGAAAACTCTTTTAAAAAGAGACTTTATTTGTATATTTTTAGAGAGAGGGGCAGGGAGAGAAAAGAGAGGGAGAGAAACATCAATTGGTTGCCTCTCACATGTGCCCTGACTGGGAATCGAACCGGTGACCTTTCGCTCTGTGGGACGACACCCCACCAACTAAGCCACACTGATCAGGCTCTATCATTATCATAGAAGACTCTTGATTTGAGCTTTTCTTATGGCTACCTAGAATAAAACTATACCCCAGTCTATACTGCAGCTAGGTTTGCCCATGTGACACAGTTTTGGCCAAGAGAATGTAGGCAGAAGTGTGTACAAACTTCCAGGATAGGTCCTTAAAAAGAGAGGTGTCTTTAAAAAAACATTTTCTTTTAAAGATTTTATTTATTTATTTTTAGAGACGGAAAAGGAGTTAGAAAGGGAGAGAAACATCAATGTGCAAGAAACATCAGGAGACACTTGCACACCTCAAGCTGGACACCTGGCCTGCAACCCAGGCATGTGCCTTGACTGGAAATGGAATCAGGAACCTTTCGGTTCACGGGCTGCTGCTCAATCCATTGAGCCACACCAGCCAGGGCTAAGTTTTTTTTTGTAAGTTGCATTCCCTCTTTAACTGTTTCTACTCCCACAGGCCTGTATGCAGATTAAATGGCTGGCATTCCAACAGCTATCTTAGACATTGAGAGGTCCTTGGAAATAAAAGCCAGGCACAGCAGAGCAAGAAAAAAGAAAGAACTTCAAGTCTGTGACACCATGGAGTGCCAAAACAGAAAAAAATCTCTGGGTTTGTTTCATTTGAAAGGAAAATCTCTTTGCATATTTAAGTTACTGTTATTTAGAATTTTCTGTTTCTTGCAGCTGAACATAATCTTAACTAAAATGAGAAACTATTATAGTCTGTTAAGTTTTTCTGTTGGATAAGCAGAGAAAAATAATTGGAAGTACTGGATTTTAACAATTAAAGATAAATGAGTGGAACTAAAATGCAACGAGTATCCAGGTGGTAGCTGTACACTGTGAATGTTCTAAGAGCCACTGAGTTGTTCACTTTACATAGTTAAATGTTATGTTATATGAATTTAACCGCAATAAATTTTTTTTAAAAATGCAGTGTTTATAAACAATTTAGAAGAGATAGACCTAAAACAATGAAATTTTAAAAAAGGGGCAGGGAGGGGGGGAATAGGCCCAAATCTGTAAGGCAAAGACAAACACCAAAACAAAATAAAAAAAAACAAAGCAGGATTCAAGGCAAAAGTGAACTGAAATGAAAATATAGGAAAAAAATCCTTTGAAAAATGAGAAACTGACAAAAACACAACTGTAGTGGCACACTCATACCACTTTCACTCTTTAACATATCAAGCAGGTAAAAATAATAGTAATACAGACTAAGAATAATGTAATTATTCAATAGCTATGTATTGAATTTGTATACTAAAAATACATTCTCAAAATTCATTAAGCATCCTTTACATTTATTTTTTAAAGTATATTGTATTGATTATGCTATTAGTTGTCCCAATTTTTTTCTCCCCTTTCTCCCCCTCTGCCCTGTCTGCCCCCAACCTCCAGCATTATCCCCCCACCTTAGTTCATGCCCATGGGTCGTCCATATAACTTCTTTGGCTTCTACATTTCCTATACGATCCTTAACCTCCCCTGTCTATTTTATGCCTATCAATTATGCTTCTTATTCCCTGTACCTTTTCCCCCATTCTCTCCCTCCCGCTCCCCACTGATAACGCTCCATGTGATCTCCATTTCTGTGATTCTGTTCCTGTTCTAGTTGTTTGCTTAGTTTGTTTTTTGTTTTTTAGGTTCAGTTGTTGATAGTTGTGAGTTTGTTGTCATTTTACTGTTCATAATTTTTTATCTTCTTCTATTTCTTAGATAAGTCCCTTTAACTTTTCATGTAAGGGCTTGGTGATGAGGAACTCCTTTAACTTGACCTTACCTGGGAAGCACTTTATCTGCCCTTCCATTCTAAATGATAGCTTTGCTGGATGGAGTCATTTTGGATGTGGGTCCTTGCCTTTCATGATGTGGAATACCTCTTTCTAGTCCCTTCTTGCCTGTAAGGTTTCTTTTGAGAAATCAGCCGACAGTCTTATGGGCATTCCTTTATAGATTACTGTCTCCTTTTCTCTTGCTGCTTTTAAGATTCTCTCCTTATTTTTAATCTTGGGTAATGTAATTATGATGTGTCTCAGTGTGTGCTTCCCTTGGGTCCAACTTCTTTGGGACTCTATGAGCTTCCTGGAAGTCTATTTCCTATGCCAGATTAGGGAAGTTCTCCTTCATTATCTTTTCAAGTAAGTTTTCAGTTTCTTGCTCTTCCTCTTCTCCTTCTAGCTGGCACCCCTATGATTTTGATATTAGAGCGTTTAAATTAGTCCTGGAGGTTCCTCAGCCTTTCCTCATTTTTTTGAATTCTTGTTTCTTCATTCTGTTCCGGTTGGATATTTATTTCTTCCTTCCGGTCCAAACTGTTGATTTGAGTCCCAGTTTCCTTCCCTTCATTGTTGGTTCCCCTTATATTTTTCTTTATTTCACTTTGTATAGCCATCATTTCTTCCTTCATTTTGTGACCATAGTCAACCATTTCTGTGAGCATCCTGATTATCAGTGTTTTGAAGTCTGCATCTGATAGGCTGGCTATCTCCTTGTCACTTAGTTCTATTTTTGGAGTTTTGATCTGTTCTTTAATTTGGGCCATATTTCTTTGTCTCAGCGCACCTGTTACATTGTAAGGGGCTGAGTCTTAAGTATTTGCCAGGGCAGGGCAACCCTCTTTGCTGTGTTGTGGTCTGTCTGTGGGGAAGTGGTCAGAGAGGGAACAATGCCGCATGCTGGGTTCTTGCCCCACTTTCTGTCACTTCCCTCACTTCCCATAAGTGGATTGTGTCTTTTCAGCTGCTGATTCCCAGGTGGGTGGGTCTGTATGTTCTAGGACCCCATGGGCCTCTCCAACAGAGTCTCCTGTGAGACTGGGAGTTTCTCCCGATGCCACAACACCCACAGGACTTTACAGCCAGAGGTTTTTGAGTCTTTAGTTTCTCGCACTGGAACCCTGGGTTTTGCGGTCTGTTGCTCCTCAGTTGTTTCTGCTGGCTTATACACACGTGAATGTGGGAGGGCCCAATCCACCAGCCTCTGCCTTGCAACCTGTCCCCAACGCGCTCTGCTGCCTTGCTGCCTGTCCTCTCCACTTGGCTGCCTGTCTCTGCCCCTCCTACCAGTCTAGATGAATGTTTCTTTACCTCCTTGGTTGTCGGCATTCCATGTGGTTTGATTTTCTGGCAGTTCTGGTTGTTTTTGATATTTAAATTGGTGGTTATTCTTCTGGTTTTGTGAGGAAGTGAAGCATTTCTACCTGTGCCTCCATCTTGGATTGAACTCGATAAAAGTCTCTACATCTTTTATTTTTTTGTGTGATTTTATTTATTTATTTTTAATTACTTTATTGTTGTTCAATTACAGTTTGCACTCCCCCCACCCCCCCATCTTTTAAATTTAATTATTAGGTTACAGAATTAAATATCCCAAAGTAGAAAATAATAAAAAAGTTTAAGAAATTCAACCTCAAAAAAAAAAAAAAAACAAAACCCAAACCCTCCACCAAATAACTTTAGAATCAAAGAGAAAAATCAAAATGATAAAGACCATATAGAAAACAATCATTAGAATAGTAACATATAGCCCTGGCTGATGTGGCTCAGTGGATAAAGCACCAGCCTGTAAATCAAAAGGTCACCAGTCTGATTCCTAGTCAGGGCACATGCCTGAGCTGTGGGCCAGGGCCCAGGCTGAGGGTGAGGGTGAGGGTGAGTCTGAGGCAACCAGTTGATGTTTCTCTCACACATCAATGTTTCTCCCTCTCTCTTTTTCCCTCTCTTCTCCTCTCTCTAAATGGATTAGAATGTGTCCAAAATATTAATAATGGCATATTTAAAGTCATAAAGCTTTTAAGTAAACTAATCAAGAACAAATAAACATAGAAGATCCAACACGAATAGAACAAAACAAGCTTAGGAAAAATAAAAAATAAAGATAAAAATAAAAATTAATAATTTATTAAACGATAAATATGAGCCAGTTTTTGAAAACTAAAATATGCAAGTTGCTAACAAATTTAAGAAAAATATCAGAAAAACATACAAATAAAATGAAGAACGTAACAGGACAAAAACCACTTTCTCAGGCCCTCTTTTGCAGCGCAAGCATGACTGACCCTAATTGTTTTATGAGCCTTTATCCTCAGGACTAGAAAATTACTGGAAGCGCCCTGAGGACTCAGAAGCTCCGGGAATTTACAGACAGAACAGTCCATACCAGACCACACTGACCACTGACCACCGCACCCAAAAATATCATCAAAACAAGGTGCAGCCTAACTGAAACATTCTGCTCTACAACCACCCTGTTACCTGATAAAAACTCCAAGCCCTAACCCCTCAGTGTTGGTGCTGGTGACATCTCTGCACCTACGCCTTTCCCTCTGTTGGGAAAGTAAAAATAAAACCTTTACTTTCTGCACTTTCTTCTCTTTGTGAATTTTTTCACTGCCTGCATCACCAACCAACCTAACAGAATGGGAAGTAGATATAATAATACATCCTTAATTTTTAGTTAGTTAAAAAGTTTAAAAATGTGAAGATTTTAGAAAAATGAATGACTTTCTGGATAAGTTAACATAAGTGACACAATATATGATGGAAACGTTCCATGTCATGATTGTGGTGGTATTTATACTACTGCACATTTTTGTCAAAACTTAACCAATTGGACATTTAAAATTGGCAAATTATTTATATGTATTTGTTATGTCTCAGTAATTCTGCCCCCAAAATTTCAAGAGCTAAAACATTTTAAAAGACTAATAATAAGAGAAGAAACAGAAAAAGAAATGCCAAAGTTTTTCTTTCTAGAGATAACTTCATAGGTGAGTTCCTTCAGATCATTCATGTATTTGGTCAGTAAATATTTATTAGTGGTATGGGGGAGCGGTTTATTCTCTAGGAACAGATCTAAGCACTGGGAATTAATACAGTAAATAAAAACAAGGTTTTTACAGTCTCATGGGGAAAAATAAATAAGCAAAACAAAACAAAAGAATAACTGTCAGGTGATGGTTAAGAAGAAAAATGAAGTACAGTAAGGGGGCAGGCAGAGAGCGTCTGGGGTAGAGTGCTTATTTCTGTGGCTCTCTGGTAAAGAAATTTCTGATCAGGACGACTTGACATCTGAAGGACCTGAGAAAGTAAACGATGCGGTGGGGTAATAGTGAACGTGGCAGAAGAGAAGTGCAAAGGTCTAGCGGCATAAAGTGTTTGGCAGGACCAAAGAATGAGTAGGCTTCTTTGGCCAGTGAACAGGACAGTGCAAGAGATGAGGTCAGGGCTTAATATTTTTTTCTGAGTGAGAGAGGAATCCTCTCGCAGGGGTGTCCAAACTTCTGGCGTCTCTGGGCCACACTGGAAGAAGAGGAGTTGTCTCAGGCCACACAGTAAATACACAAACACTAACAAAAACTGATGAGCAAAAAAAAAGGTTTTAAGTAAATTTACAATTTTGTGTTAGGCTGCATTCATGGCCATCCTGGGTTGCATGAGGCCTGCCTGCAGGTTGTGGGTTGGACACCCCTCCAGAGTCTAAAGGGACTTAGAACAATGGTGCTACATAACCCAATATACATCTTAAAAGATCACTCTAGCTGCTGTGTTGAAACTAGACTGAAAGGGGGCAGATAATCGGAACAAGGCTACAGTAATAGTCTAAGCAAGAGAAAGTAACACTGGAGGAGGGTGGTGCTACTGAAGATGGGGAAATGGCTGGATTCTATATATATTTCAAAGGTAGAGAGTTATGATTGTTGAGACACTGAAGGTAGAGTGTATGAGCAAAAAGGTCAACAATGATTCTTAAGTAATATATACTTTCCAGGTCACAAAAAAAGAAAAGTTGCTTCTCATTAAAAAACAACAACACAGTCAGCACACCCTAATATTCAAATACCGAAGGGTGGGGTAGGGAGAACAGCAGACAGAAAAGAGAGGCCACACCCACCCTGAAAATGGATGTAAACATCCTAAGCAAAATAACAGCCAATCAAATTTAGCAGACCACTAAAATACAACTATACTGACTCCAAATAGGGTTTATCCTACTAAGAGAAAAGGAAAAGTCAAGTTTAAAAATATTTTAATTTATATTATCATATAAATTAAATAAATGATTTTAACAGTTGCTGAAAGGCATTTGTTAAAATTTGAGCAGACTTTTTATTCTAAGCAGAAACTTAGTAAATCAAAAGAGAAAGACACTTCCTTAATATCTGTGCCTTTTAAAACAACAGAAACATTATAGAAATGTTTAAAACACTAAAGTACTCCTATTAAAATAAACAAGAGAAAAATTTCTATGTTCAGCATTATTATTTAATGTTTCTAAAAGCTTTAGTCAAAGCAATGAGGCAGAAATTAGAAGATGTATGACAACTGAAAAAGAGATTTCATTAGCTGTATTTGAAATGAATATGCTCAGAAAATCAAAAGTGATCAGCTAAAAAAAAAAAAGGATAAGAGAGTTTGATGTGATAGCTGGATAAAAATACATAATAAGTTAGCTTTTCCCAAGTACTATTTAGAAGGTTGTAATGGAAAAAAATCCCTTTAATTATAGTAAGAAAATTAATGAAAAATGATAGACATAAAAGAACTGATGTGCAGAGAACACTGTTTGAATAAAAAAACTTCAACAATGTTAAATTTTTTCAAAGAAATTGTGAACTTGTGAACATCCAATTAAAATACCATGAGGAACGGTTTCTTCTGCAGCCCATTTACTAAAACTGGAATGCCACAGATAAGATTAGCACGGTACTGTGCAAAACTGACACATAAATTCCTAAGTGTCCCATATTTTTTATTGAATATTTGAGAATTACTAAGAGAATAGAACTTAA
This sequence comes from Macrotus californicus, assembly GCA_007922815.1. Classification (NCBI taxonomy): domain Eukaryota; kingdom Metazoa; phylum Chordata; class Mammalia; order Chiroptera; family Phyllostomidae; genus Macrotus; species Macrotus californicus. The sequence continues at coordinate 516,289 of VMDR010000058.1, forward strand.
AAATTCCCATCACAGTAACAACAACAAAAAATTGTAATTGTATGGTGACAGTTAACTGGGCTTGTAGTGGTGATCATTTTGCAATACATACATATATATAATCATGTTTTACACCTAAAACTTAAGTATGAAACTGTATGTCACTATCTCAAAAAATACCATGAGGATTTATTTTCTGGGGTGAGAGGAGTTAAAGGGACTTAAAATTACTCTGAAGTTTGCATAGTGCATAAATAGGTGGGAAAAGGCAAAGCTATACTGCCATAAAATACATAAAAGGGTACGTAGAAACTGACAGCACTAGTATTAAAACATTATAAAGCTATCGTAACTAAAATGGTAAAGTTATGTTTCAAGAACAAATATCAAAAAAATAAAAAAATTAAGTTGTATCTCTACTTCGTATCATTCAGCAAAGTAAATTGCAGACGAAAATACTTTTTCAAAAAGTAAAAAACTGAGAAAATAGGATTATTCACTTGATTTTGTGTTAGGAAGGCTTTTCTAAGCACAAAAACAAATATCGGATATGG
>VMDR010000059.1:0-137973 GCA_007922815.1 Macrotus californicus
CTTTTTGTCTTATTTTTAATAGTGATCATGCTAATGGGTGTAAGGAGATATCTCGCTGTGGTTTCAACGTGCTTTTCCCTGATAATTAGTGATATTGAGCATCTTTTCCCGTGCTCATTGGCCACTGGTACATCATCTTTGAAGGAATATCTCTTTAAGTTCTTTGCTATTATGTTTTTATTTTTTAATAATGGATTATTAAAGTATAATTCACGTGCCATATAGCTCACCCATTTAAAGTGTACAATTCAAAGACTTTTTTGGTGGGGAGGTAGGTGGGTGGAGGTGAGAGAGGGTAAAGGGGAATAAGTGGTAACAGAAAAAATACAATAAAAATAAATTTTTAAAGGGTTTTTGGTATATTTACAGAGTTATCGCCATAATCAATTTTAGAACATCTTTATCACCCCATAAAGAGACCCCACACCCTTTGGCTGTCTCCCCCTAGGCCCCCTACCCCTCTGCCTTCCAGCCTTAGGCAGCCACCGGTCTACCCCCTGTCTCTGTGGATTTGCTTGTTCTGGACGCTTCATAGACTGGAATCATACCTTGTGAGGTCCTTGTGACTGGCTACCGTGACTCAGCATCACCTCTCAGCGAGAGTGGTAACCCACCCACGTGTGTGAAATACCGTTTCTGAGGGAAGCTCATCAGAGACTGTGCCAAAGGTTGTAGGGGGCTGGTCCTGCAGGCACCCTCTGCCCGGCACACACCCAGCCCCAGGCTCCCAGGAGAGCGGGGGCTTGCCACAGACCTTGGTGTTGGCTCAAACAGCTGGGGCACAGTGGGCTACTCTCAACTGCTGGGGTACTGGGGACCCCCCCAAAACCAGGCTCCCAGAATCTGGCCAAGGGCCAGCCCTGCAGGTTGGATTTCAAATGACAGCATTCACGAGCCTTCTGTGTTAACTTTTTCTGCACAGATTTTGACAGGAATTCTATGATTCTGTGGGTCAGTTGGAGATGTCACATGGAGAGTCGCCATCTTAGCAATATGCAGCGTTCCAGTGGGCAAGCAGGACGTCTGTCCGTCTACCTAGGCCTTTCAGTCCACTCAGTGACGTGTCCCAGTTTCCAGTGTACAAGCCTCTCGTGCTTTTGTTAAATTTGTTTCTTGTACTTTATTCTTTTTGATTCCATTTAAATGGGATATTCTTGATTTCATTTCAGATTATTTCTTGCAAGTGCATAGAAACGCAGTTAAGCTCTGCAGTAGGTCTTGTGTTGTTCTGTGGCCTTGAGCTCATTCGTTGCTCTGGTAGTTTCTTCTGCGTGTAGATTTTTAGCCTGATAGCATGGCGGAGCACGTAGTCTGATTTCTTTTTAACTAGCCTGGCACCCTCCCCTGTTGGTCACGGCGTGTAACATTTTTTAGGTTGTGCCAAATTCTGTTTGCCAATAGCACGTTGCTAGGGATTTTGCATGGGTTTTTACTTTGGCACTTGGGTTTTTGTTGTTGTTAATGCATTGTGGGCGTACTTTATAGATTCTAGGTGTTAACCCCTTGTCGGTATGATTTGCAAATACTTTCCCTCATTCTGTGGGTTGTCTTTTCACTCTGTTAATTGCATCCTTTAATGCACAGGTTTTAAATGTGCATTATTTTCCTTTTGTTGCTTGTGATTTTGAAGAAATCCAGTGACACAAAGCTGTCCCCCTACGTTTTTTTCTAAATTTTCTTGGTTTAGGTTTTTGATCCATTTTTAGTTAATGTTTGTATATGGTGTAAGGCAGGGGTGTCAAACTTATTTTCACTGGGGGCCACATCAGCCTCGCGGTTGCCTTCAAAGGGCTGAATGTAATGTTTGGACTGTGTAAATGTAACTGCTCCTTAACAGTTAACCCTTTCGGTACGGGTGCCGGATATATCCGGCGCCCATCTGATGACCTGTGTGGACAAGCGCCGGATATATCCGGCATCCATCTGTAAATAATTTTTATAAATTTTACTTATATAATTGATAGAATTTTATATAACCATCTCTTAATATTAAAGTTACAAACAACACTTGGAAAAAAGCATTGTTTTATTAAGCATAGATCTTATATAAGGTTAGGAAAGTCTTCACACAAAGGAGGACTGACCATGTGCTATGTGCGTGTTTTCGGCGTGTTACCTCGTACAGTGGGAGTGTCGCGGCAGAAAGAGCACTTGTACCGAAAGGGTTAAGCGAGAGCTTGGCGCTGCCGCCCGTAGAAACAAGGTGCTGGGCCGGGTAAGACAAGGTGGAGGAGGGCTGGATGCAGCCCACAGGCCTTGTGTTTGCCAGCTGTGCTATAAGGTATAGATCCAGCTCCACATTCTGACACGCGGGTACCCAGCTCTCCTGGCACCATTTGTTGGAAAGACTGCCCCTTCCCCAGTGAACAGCCTTGGCACCTTGTTGAAAACCATTTGACCGTGTGTGTGAGACTTTCTTTCTGGGCTCCCTAGTCTGTTCCTTCATTGCTTCTTTTTTTAAAAAGATTTTATTTATTCATTTATTTTTAGAGAGAGGGGAGGAAGGGAGAGAGAAAGGGAGAGAAACATCCATTGGTTGCATCTTACACGCCCCCCCAACTGCGGACCTGGCCCGCAGCCCAGGCATGTGCTCTGACTGGGAATCAAACGGCAACCTTTCGGTTCACAGGCCAGTGCTCAGTCCACTCCTTCATTGCTTTTATGGCTGAATAATATTCCACTGTATAGCTGTACCACCTTCACCTATGGTAAGTAAGCCTAGTATTGATTGTGTCTCCGCACCTCATCCATGGGTGTGGTAGCCACGGGTGTGTAGATCACTGAGCCCTTGCCAGGAGCCTCCCCTCGACCGCAGAGCGTTGCACCCTCTGGAGTAGTGTCTGCTGTGTCTGCTGGCTGTGTCCTTTGTTTTGTCCTCGTCCACTCCGCGGTGATTCTAGGCTTTGGTGTCCACTCTGCCGTGTGATTCTAGGCTTCGGTGTGGCGAAAACCAGGCACATCTACCACAAGGAAAGCTGGCCATCGGTTCCCAGGAAAGGCAAGCTCCGTCGCTGGTCTACTCCCTGGTACAGACCCCCCTCCAGCCCGAGCAGCTCGGTTGTAACCCACACGCTGAATGCTCGGTGATGCCCTGCATATCCGGATGCTTCCTAGTTTTCATGGCAGACTGAATTTTGTCTGGTTTATTAACCCCTACCCCTTGCGCCAAGCTTCTGGCACGTGAGCTTAATGTCTTTTGTTTTCTGTCTTTTAAGAAAGAAGAATACGAGCTAACATTTTTCAGCTCTTCCTAAGTATTTTTCCGTGACACGCACTATCTCATGATCTCATCTGATAGGTTCCTCGCCGCAGCTCTCCCACTCCGGGTTACTGTTATTTAATGAGTAGGAAACTGAGGCTCGGAGGGTTAAGTAACGAGGCCAAGGCCACGACGCTGTTTGAGGAATCAGCAAATGCACAGCGTAGGGAGTCTTCGGTGTACGGAGGGTCCGATGTCTCCTGTCCTGGAGACAGTTGGCCTGGGAGCTTCTTGACCGCGCAGCCCCCCAGTTTTGTCACCGACTTCCAAAAATACCCCCCGAGACGCAGCCTTTCCTCCAGATGCAATGCAAATTCTGAGACTGGGACGCTAGCGTGTGGAAAGGAAAAAACTGAGTGCTTTTTGCCCTCCTTCCCTGCCTCGTGTGAGAAATTCCGCCCCGTCGCCACGGGAGTCGCGGCTGTCGCCAGGGGCGGAGCTCTGAGCCGCAGTCCCGCCCCAGGTTTGCAATAGCTCCTAGGCCGGGAGCCAGCGCTGCCACCCGGTAACCTCTCCGTTCCTCTTTTCGGCTGTCCCGCCTTTCTGCCGACCTTCGGTACCCTAGCCACATCCTGGAGGCGCTGCCCTGCACTGGCCAGCGCTCAGGGCCCGGGCGCCCCGTTCTCCACCCGCTCAGCCCTCGGCTGTGCTGATTGGCCGCCCGGGACCGCCCCCGTGGGCAGGCAGGGTCCTCCGCCCCGCGGAAAGTTTTCTGTGTCCGGAAGAAGTTGGACGTCCAGAGACTCCGAGGCTGTAGGGCTCTGCGGCCATGGAGGAAGCCCCTTTGCGAGAGGAGGAAGAGGAGGAAGAGGAGGGGGACGAGGTTGGGCCCGAGGGGGCTCTGAGCAAGAGCCCCTTCCAACTGACCACCGAGGATGTGTACGACATCTCCTACGTGGTGGGCCGCGAGCTGATGGCCCTGGGCAGTGACCCCCGGGTGACACAGCTGCAGTTCAAAATCGTCCGCGTCCTGGAGATGCTGGAGACGCTGGTGAATGAGGGCAGCCTGGCGGCGGAGGAGCTGAGAATGGAGCGGGACAGCCTTCGGAAGGAGGTGGAAGGGCTGCGGGGACAGGGCTCGGCGGCCAGCCTGGAGGTGAGTGCGGAGAGAGGGCGCCCGCTGCAGCACCAGCGGAGGTGCGTGGGGCAGCGCCCACGGGCGGGGAGGACCCCTTCCGGTCTTGAACATCCGCGGGCCTCCAAGCAGGATCCAGCCCTCGGATTGAAAACACTATGATTGTAAACATTTACGGGGTCTCTACCACGCATGCGAGCTGGGCCCTGTGCTGAGTGTCTTCTGAATCGGTGGCCTGTGGCCTTTTTGAGCATGACCTAGAGGAGCGGTTCTCACGCTTTAGCAGGCAACGCAATCACCAGGGTGTTCTTTAAAACCCAGGCTGCCGCCCGACCCCAGTTCCTGATTGGTAGGTCCCGACTGCGACCTGAGAAGGTGCATCTCAGACAAGTTCCCAGATGATGCCGATGTTATTGGTCTAGGCATCACACTTTTGAGTATCCTTTACCTTGATTAAGAAGTAAAATTTGCCCTGGCTGGTGTGGCCCAGTGGATTGAGTGCTGGCCTGCAAACCAAAAGGTCGTTAGTTCGATTCCTAGTCAGGGCACATGCCTGCGGTGTGGGCCAGGTCCCCAGTTGGGGACATGTGAGAGGCACCAGATCTCTCTCACACATTGATGTTTCTCTTCCTCTCTTTCTCCCTCCCTTCCCCTCTATCTAAAAAAAGTAAGTAAATAAAACCTTTAAAAAAAATTTAACTAAAGAGAAATGAGTGCTTATGGCCACAAAAAGACACGTGCAAGAATGAGAGGCGCAGAAGAGAGCCCGCTGTGAGTGAGATTCAAGGACAGGCAAAGTGGTTTTTACTTACAGAAGACGGAGTGATGCTCACCCCAGGGAGGGGCCGTGAGAGGGAGCAGGAGGAAAACGGCCGTGGCTTCATGGCTGTACACGCACAGCAAAGATCATCAAGCCACAAACCAGCATCAGTGCACTGCACTGTGTGTATGTTGTGCCTCCACTTTACGAAATGACATTTCAAGAAGCAGTTTACCCCAGCTCAACACGATGCACAGTCTTTGCTGTTTATGAGTTTTTAAATTCTCCCTGCAACTCACTAAATTAAAATCATACTCTGCAGTGGGTCTCCAAGCCACAGTTTAAAAAAGTCTGCCCTGAGCGGGCTCTCTCATTTAACCTCCATACTATATCATACCCATCTCTCAGAAAGGGAGGCATAGGACAGGTGAGTAATTTACCTAAGGACTCAGATCAGGTTAGAGGTGGAGGCAGGGTGCGAACTCGGACGTGCTGGGTTCAAGCATACCACACTGAAACAGGCCTTCGACCTTTTCGTTGCACTGACTCTCGAGTGGCTGGGCTGTGCAGCCCGGGCGCCGTGGGAGTAAAGCAGACCAGGCCCCCGCCTTCAAAGAGCTCCTGCCTAGTGGGGAGAGGCAAGAACTCCCCCAGGTTTCTGGCAGCCTCCCTGGTACACTTGTGTTTCTCCCACTCATTAGTCATGGTGACAGTGGCATTCACAGAGAAGGTTCTGCTTTTGTACCCACCATGTCATGATGAGTAGTGGCTTTTGAGATTCGAGAGCAGTCAAATGACTCGCTCCTCATCGCTCAGCTCACATCTGTCCCCTTCAACTCCAGGCACAAGGATGTGGAGGAGTCCCACCGTGGACCGTGGACAGTGTGGTCTGCCCAGGGGCCGGTAACTTCCCACTCGGGGCACAGTGGACACGCTTCATCAGCCAGCAGACGAGATGGCGCTTTTTCCCCCAAAGCACAGTCTTAGGGACGGTGCTGGGAGAAAAGGCAGAGAGAACAAATGTTTGCTGCCCTTAGACAGTTCATATAAATAGGCCTTATTTGTTTTTCTTTTTTAATTATTGTTTTTGCTTGTGATAAAGTACACACAGAGTGTACCGTCTTAAGCATTTCAAAATTCAGTAGCTCGAGCCCATTCGCATGGTTGTGCCGCCGGCACCGCCACCCTCTCCAGAACCCTTCATTTTGCAACACTGACGTCCCTGGGAAATAGCAGCTCCCTACCCCTACCCCCCAGCCTTTGGCAACTACTGTTCCACTTTCTCTTTCTATGAATTTGCCTATTTTAGGTACTTCCTGTAAGTACACTCCTGTAACATCTGTCCTTTCGTGACTGGCGTATTTCACTCAGCATGATGTTCTGAGGTTCTCAGGGTTCTTCCACGCCTCAGCAGGTGTCAGCATGTCCTTACTTTTGAAGGGTGAATAACATTCCGCTGCAGGGGCGGGCCACACCTGTTGATGGACGTTTGGGTGGCCACCGCCCCTTGGTTGCTGTGAAGAGTGCCGCTGTGCACCTGGGCTTGCAGGTGCCTTTTCAAGTCCCTGCTTTCGAGGCTTCTGGGCATGTACTCCAAAGTGGAATTGTTGGGCTGTATGGTCATTTCATCTTTAATTGTTTAAGGATCCACCGTGCAGGTTGCCACAGGGGCCGCGCCGTTCTCCATCCCCACCCACAGCACGGAATTCCAGCTTTCCCACATCCTTGTGGGTACTTGTCATTCTTGTTCTCTTTGTTTGAAGGAGCCACCCTAGTGGGTGTCAGGCAGTTTTTTCCTTTTAAAAAAAAAATTTAAGTTCAAAATGTAAAAGGGGCAACAGTATTTGCCTAGAAAAACTCCCTCCCCATCTCTCTCCACCTCCAGAGTCCCTCTTCCCCTCCCTGGAGAAAGTGTAAATGGTCAGTCTCTTGTATATCCCTCCAGAGGTACTTTATGCAAACACAAGCAGATACGAATATATTTTCCATATTTTACACAAAGGATGTTATAATGTATAGTCTGTTCTGCCTCTTGCTTTACTTTCATTTAACATAGCATGAAAGTTGTACTAGTCCCAACATAAAGAGCCTCCTCGTCCTTGAATGGCTTTTGAAAACTTCTGCTGTGCAGGATCACCAGTCATTTGGCCCGTGGGTTCTGGGGTTTTGGGGTTCTCAGCCAGCTCCTCCGGAGCTCAGGCCTTGTCTTGGAGGACGGTACTTCTGCTTCCTGCTGAGCAAGCAAACACATGCAACACGGGGCCCTGGGTGTGACCGAACCAAAGAACTTTCCTTTCTGGGACGGAGTCCGTCCTCGAGAGGGAGACTGCATAAGTGACGTCTTTTCCTTCAGGTGAACCTGGGGCCGGACAAGATGGTGGTTGACCTGAGAGATCCCGACCGTCCGCGCTTCACCCTCCAGGAGCTGCGGGACGTGCTGCAGGAGCGCAACAAGCTCAAGTCTCAGCTGCTGCTGGCGCAGGAGGAGCTGCAGTGCTACAAGAGGTGGGCTCTCTGCCTGGGGCCCCACGCTGACGTGCTGCGTGCTCCTTCACTCATCCTCACTCATCCCAGACCTGTGATGCCTGGTGGGGGGATGTAGCAGGGACCCAAACAGAGGAAGTGCATGCTCATCTTGGGAAGGACAGGCCAGCAGCAAGGAAGCCCGCAGGAGACCCTCAGGACAATGGTGTGCGTGCTCTAAAGACAAGACAAGGAGGCAAGACAGACAGAAGTGCTGAGGGAGCTGAGGGGAGGGACAGCCCCTAATTGGTGAATGACAAGAAGCAGCCAACCATGTAAAGATTTGGAGGGGCCAGAGTGGAGCAAGGAATTGAAAGGCTGGAGGTAGGAGCCGGCAGGGCCCAGCGTGGCAGAACAGGAAGCACAGGGGAGGGTGGTCAGGAAGAGGTTGGGGGTTGCGCCTTGTTGGCCACAGGAATGATCTCCGATTTTAATGTGAGCATAATGAGAAGGCATTGGGAAGTTTTAATCAAAGGAATGACAAGATCTGATTTCCTGTTTTAAACGATCGATGTGGTGATTTTGGTAACTGAATTACTTGTTTATGTAAGAGGATATCCTTGTCCTTTGAAAATATACACTGAGTTCTTTAGGAATAAAGCAGTAAGATGTCTCCAACTTACTCTCAAGTGGTCCAGAGAAGACAGGCTCGTGGAGGGGTGGGTGCGTGGGTGGATAGATGAATGAAACAAGCATACAATTGGGGTATCTGGGGAAAGAGTGTTTGGGAAGTCTTTTTACTCCTCTTCCAACTTTTCTGTAAGTTTTAAGTTTTATAAAAAGTAAAAGCCGTATGAGATCACAGCAGTAACACTACGTGAAGAGAAGGGACGTTAGAACAAGGAAAAGAGGAAGTCAGGGTGTTGTTGGTGAATCGGGTTTGGACTTCGCTGTGTTCATCTGGGCCTCTCTTCCCCAAGGAAGTTCTTTTCGTGTCAGTATTTCTTGAAAACTGGGGTCCTGGGGTTGAATGACTCTGGGAAACACTGAGTTAAACAAAATGGGTTTCTTTAGAGGCAGAAGGAAAAAGCAAGACAGTAAACACACAGTGCCAGCTCATGTTTACCAGTGCTTGCCATGTGCTAAGCCTGCCCTGAGCATCACGTCTGTAGGTGTTCAGACCAGGACTGCACACTTAGGGAATGGTGATTCAAAGGGGATCTGTGGTTCACATCAGTCAGGTACCTGCTTCAAGTCCACGGCTGGTGGCGGCCACAGTGAGGCAGGTCCTCAGATGGCCGGCAGAGCCTGAACTTTTCATTGCCGTGCTGTGTCTGGGCTCGGGGAGTTTGGAAGTAAGGACACATCCTAGTCAGAACAAAGCCCAGGTAGGGTCGCCCTTTCAGTTCTTTCACTGGAGCGTCACGAGGGGAGCCGCAGTGAAGTAGAACTGTTCTGGGAGCCGACCCAGGAGGCCTGAGTTCTGCCGACAGAAGCTTGGTGTCCTGCTGCTGAGGTTGGAGCCATGGCAATGGAGAGGCCTGTCGTCGTCTCCTTTAGTAAGCATCGCAGACACAGGTGGTTAGAGACAGGAGCTGCTAAACTGCTGGTGCCTCGAGCAGCTTGTTAGCAAACAAAGGGACGCCCTTGGTTTCCAGTTCTGAACTCCCAGAGGATGACAGGTGGGCCCTTCCCACCTGGGACGGGCCAGTAGCCAGCAAGGTTCTGGGTGTCTCTCATGCTGTGTATTCTGGAGAAACGAGCAGGTCACCTGAGCTGAGCTCTTAACGACGGCTTCAGTTTAAAGGCCCAGTCGCATGCTAACGGTCGAAGGCAGGTATGGTAGGCTGTTTCCAAAGATGACCACAGCGGCTTTTCCCGTCCTGCCTGCGCTCTGCCACTCCTGTCCTCAAGCCGTAGAGACTGCTTTCCCTTCCCTGGGATCCACGCGGCCCTGTGATTGGCTCTGACCGATGGAATGTGGTTTGGCTTCCTGGGTTGGGCTCTGAGAGGCCCTGAGGCTTCCATTTTTATGCTCTTGGAATGCTGGAATGCTGCCTTGAGGCCACTGTGCTGTGAAGAAGCTCCAGGTAGTCATAAGGAGAGGTCACAAGGTGGTCACAAGGTGCCCCGGCTAGGCCCAGCCCCAGCTGCACCCAGCCCGCAGCTCACCTACTGACGGGTGCAACCGCGTGACAACCAGCAGAGAACCACCAGGCCGACCACAAGACACAGAGCTATCATGAGGGTTGGAGGTCATCACTGACGCCATCGCTGAGTTTTAGGGTGTTCTGTGACAATGGAGCGTGGAAAGGGGGAGTTTTAGACGATGCCTCTGATGAAATACCATTAATAGAATAAAAATATAAATAATAAAATTAGATAATAAAAGCCTGTTCTTCTCAGAGGAGAGAGAAGGGTGATCTCTGCTGGCCGAGGCTTGTATGTTAAGGGGTGTCTGGGTCGGCTCAGACCACCCTAGCAAAATACCATGGGCTGGGGGCTTACACAGCAGAAGTTTCTTTTCTTACAGGCTACAAGTCCAAGATTGAGGTGCCAGCAGGGCTGTTCTGACCCTGCCTGGTTCACAGACGTGTCCTTCTGGCTGTGCTCTCACGTGGCCAGGAGAGAGAGAGCAAGCCCTCTGGTGTCTCCTACAAGCTCACTGATCTCATCAAAGGGCCCTACCCGCATGACCTGATCTAAACCTGATTGTCTCCCAGAGGCCCCAGATCCCGGCACATCTGGGGTTGGGGCTTCAACACGTGCACCCCGGGGTGCGCAGTTCGGTCTGTAGCAGGGAGGAGGCACCACAGGCGTACCTGTTCCTGCGGGCACCTCAGCAACATGCCTGAGTGGGTCTAGCGAGGTCACTGGGTCACAGGCTGGAATTCCTCATTGTGGTCAGGCTTCTTTTGGTTGCAAGTGACAGGCCCAATCCAAACCAGATTAAGACAAAAAGGCATTTATTGGCCTTTATAGCTGGGAAGGACCCTGGAATTGCTCTCAGAAATCAAGGAAAAACTGCAGCCAAGGCCTCAGGGTTGGCACCAGGGACTGGGTGCCTCTTTCTTTCCTCTTGGCCCCTCTTTGTCCTCCTCATCTTGTAGGACGGATGGCCCTTCTCTGAGTCTTAGTAAACATGCCTGCTGGCAGCCCCAGCCGAGCAGGCGAGAGAGAACAGCCTTCTTCCAACTTCGCAGGTCAAGTCCAGGGAAGAGAGCTCTGGCCCTCTGTGGGTCACCTGACCACAGTATCTCCTCGGTTGGTACCGGTCTAGCTTTTATCGCCATCTGAGCTTGCTACATGTTTTCTGTTTTACTAATTGATTTGTTTTTTACTGACTGTTTTCTTCCCTACTGAAATGTATTTTGTATGCGAGAAGATACTTTCTGTTCCGTTCATCGCACCATGCAGCTTGATAAATATTTGTTGAGTGGGTGAGTGAGTGCCGAGTATCATTGCCTCACTTGATGCCGCATTTCTAGGGGTACATGCTCTTGTTGTCCTTATTCTACCCCTTAGGAAATTAAAGCTACAGTTAGAGAACCTACACATGGCTGTGTTCCTACAAAGTGGAGAAGCTTGAACTCTAGCCAGTGCAGTTAGGCAAGTGAGAAAGGAGAGGCGTCAACACTGGGGATGTGGAGGGAAGGTTCTTGCTGTCTGGGTCAGAGTCTTTCTGACCGCAGAGCTTTCAATGCTAAAATCATTCAATAATAATATTAGGATTCTTTACTTTCAGAGGTGCACAGATAAGAATGCAATAAAACAACCCATTTATTTGTCCCTTTTTCCAGTGGCCTGATTCCAACAAGAGAAGGCCCAGGAGGAAGAAGAGGACAGGAGACTCTGGTTACAAGGGCCAGTGATGCCAGCAGAAGCAAGGAGGAGAAGACCGTCATAAGGAAGCTGTAAGTCACCTTGCTGCCCCTGTTGCCACCAAATAAATGCTAAAGGATGGAGTGCGGGCGACAGGAGGCTGGCCAGTGAACCAGCCTGGGGAGGTCCCTCCCGAGCACTCTCCTGGTGGCAGGGCTGCTGCCAATAGGAAAACTCAGTTCCTGTGTGTTGTAATGGCCGCCAGGGAGTAGTCTAAGCGCTGGGTGTCTGTTAGCTTATCCACTCATCACCGTGACCTTGTGAGGTGGGAACTGTTGTCCCCCCCATTATATAGGTACCCACCACGGGCTGAAGTAGTGTGTCCAAGGTCACACAGACAGTAAGCAGTGAAGCAGGATTTGAACCCAAGGAAGTCCAGATTCTACACTCCACTGCCTCCCTCTGATATAATAACTACAACCAAAAAATAATAATGAAATTGCAAGAAAAACACAGTAATTGTTGGAGTCTAAGGGGCTACTTCATCACCTCTGTTTCCTCCAGTTCTGGAGGACCCTGTGTGTCCCAGTATTGGGACAGGCGATACAGCTTCCTTTGAATACTCCCCTCAAGGAGTATTCATGCATCATCGTTGACCCCTCGTGTGTTCAGGTGCTGTGCCTCAAACCACAGAGTGTGGGACGCTCACTTGAAATTCAGCACCTCCAACACCACGTCAGTGGTTTGAGGACACGCCTTCTCAGTTGCCAGGTGTCAGTACAACGAGACGCCCCTTTCCTCCACCCCCCACCCCCCCCAAGCAAAGAGACTATTTGCCTTTCTTGCTTTGAGAATGTCCAGTCTGGGGACAGTTTTCCAGCCCCTGGTTTCTCCCATGGAAACTTGGAATCACCCTTGTTCAAGGATTTCGCACTCAAGTACCTTCTGGGCCAGGCTCTTAATGCAGATGAGTGACGGGGGTGTGGGGGGTGAGGGGGACGTTTGTTCCTCAGTTCTCTCTGGCCAAGGGGTGACATGCTGCCAGAGCTTCTGGTTCTCATGACAGGCCAAGAAACCAGATTTGCTCATGGAATCTGACTTCCAAATGCTGACAGATAATTTAAAAAATAAAGACTGTGTGATCCAGAGGGACCCCCCACAGGCTTCCCTGGGTCCCTGTGTGGCAGGCTGCCCCCCTGCGCTCCCTCTGTCAACCCCGCCTCTGAGGGAGGGGTGCTCAGCAGATAACTGAAGGGACCTTCCTTCTGTTCCTGCACCGCTCACTCAGGAGGGGCAACTAAAGAGATTGAAAGAAGGGCCATTTTACAGGTGTGTGAGCAGGATTAAGGAAGCCATCAAGGGACGGAGAAGCACCCAGGGTTTGGGAACAGAGAGTGTGGGGGCGTGGGGGGGTGCAGTCAGGGGTGTGGCCTTCTGAAAAGGAGCTGCAACTAGTGAACTAGGCTGGGCAGGGGCAGAGCCAGGAGTCCCGAGAGAAGAACCCCACCTTCCTTCCCTGCTTCTGCTGGTGCCTGCCATGGCTGAGCCCAGCCCAAAGCTGGAAGACCAGGGGCCTGTCACCACCACAATAAGAGGCCAGCCTCCTGGAGCAGAGCACAGGGTAGAGAGGTCAGGAGAACAGGTCTCAGGGGCAGATGGCCTGGAGAGTGCGCATCCACTTCAGCCATGCGTCGCCTGGCGTTTGTGGAACGGCTGCAGGAGGACTGCCCTTTCAGACAAGACTGGCCGAAGCCAAAGTCGGTCATTCCTTCAGCAAGTGGATACTGAGAGTCGCCGTGCGCCGGGCGTCGTTCTCAGGGTCGGGCGTGCGGCGAACCGGGCAGAGGCTCTGCCCACATGGCGCTCTCATTCGAGTGGGGGAGTCGGAGGTGAGCGGGTAAGGGGTGGGGTAACTGGACGGCTTCACAGGGCCGTGCGTGCTGGGAAGACCGTGACGTAGGGTGCTGGGGGGAGGCTGTGCAGGCTGCTGAGAAGGGGGCACCCTGGAAGGCTCCTCTGAGGAGGTGACATTGAAGCTGAGCCCTGGGAGACCATAACGGCCCAAGGCTGGAGAGAGCTCTGTGGACAGAGACCGCGTTCGCTGGGCAGCAGAGCCGAGGTGAGGTCAGAGAGGCCGAGCAGGCCCCGGACACGACAGGGGTCGTGGTAAGCGCCTCGTGAGGGTCTGAAGCTGGGGAGGGCTTGACGGTTTCCCTGTGAAAACGCCCTCCGGCTGCTCTGTGGGAGGGGCTGGGCACGGGGTCTGCGCCAGCGAGGCCTGGGGAGTGCAGCCCCCCAAGGCAGGGCCTCCTGAGGCTGGGAGCGTGGAGAGCTTCCCCACCCCTGCCCCGGGGTTCTGAAGGGTTCCCTGAGGACTTCCACTGGCTGAGCGTCCCACTGTAAAGGCTCCCAGGAGGCGTAAACGGCACGTTTCCTTCTGCCTCTTCTGGGGAAGCTCTTCTGGGTTACTTCACTGGAGTTTGAGCCGGATATGGCAAAAATAAAATGCTTGTTCTGGGTACTAGCCAGCCTGTGAACACACCTATAAAGAGCAAGAGGCCATGATTTCCTGCTCAGACAAGCTTACTGAGTGAATGAATGAATGAATGAATGAATGACTTTCTGGAGAAGTAGGTCATGCTAAGGATTCTGGTCTTTGTCCTGCAGATGGGGAGCCGTGGAGGGACTTAAGCTGAGGAAAGACTGTTCTACATAGTGACAGGGACATTCTGGCTGCTACGAGTGGATTGTAGGGGTGACAGGGAGGTTTTTGTGGCTTGGACTGGGGGTGGCAGTGGGGGGATGAAAGTGGTGGGATCAAGGACAGATCTGGGTCACCATGAGGTGACTCAAATGGAGCAGATGGAGGGAGGGAGGCGTGACCACACTCCCAGGTTCCTGGCGGAGTGACTGAGTGGCGGGTGATGTCACTTCCAGAGAGAGGGCACGGGGTGGGGGAGGGGTGGCTGAGCACTGACCAAGGGGCCCCACCCCAGTCAAGGGCTCACACCAGTGGTTGCCCACAGGCCGGGGTCAGACCCCCTCACAGCGGGAGCAGCGCCAAGACTACACTTTGTGGTCAGCCCAGATACCCCTCTTCCTTTTCCAAACTTTGGTGTGGGGGGAACAACACCGAAAGTTTGCCCTTCTCATCCCAGGGGACACCTTTGTGTGTTTCTGCTGTCTTACCCAAGAACTTAAATGTTAGTCTTTGTGTTTTCAAAGGTCTGTTTTATAATTGTAGGTAACATTGAGCAGCTATTGCTTCCTCTGCAGCAAAACCACCTAAAATTAAAAACAAAACATGGCAGAGTCCATCTGTTAGTAGAGGACAGTGGTTGGGTGCGCTCTGGGCCCACAGCTTTCTGTGTGACCCCGGCCTGGTACCTGACCTCCCAGAACCCCGCTAGCTCATCTGCAAAATAGGGACGCTGGCAGTCCTCACCGTCTGGGGTCGGCACAAGTGTGCTCTGAGCTGGTGGACGAAGAGCCCCCGGACAGCCCCTGTCCACAGTGAGAGTGTCCGTGTCAAGGGCCTGCCCAGGCTGCTCCCAGACTTAGCAGCAGGCCCTGTTCTCCTGCTTCATTCTTCCTGTCCCCTCTGACCCCTCTCTCTCTCCACCCAGGTTCTCTTTCCGATCAGGGAAGTAGACATAGATCTAAGGCAGTGGTTCTCAGACTCGAGAGGACAGCCCAGCAGGAAGACTTCAAAATCCACTCAGTGCCATGCAGACCCACGCACTTACTAACTTGTTTCCCCTCAAAGCCGTCTGAGGAGGAAGGAGGTGGGGTTCTCACAGTCACTGTCTCCTGGCTGCAGAACTGGACATTCCCAGAGGCTTGGCCAGGGCAGGACAGTGGCCTCAGGAAAGCAAAAGAAGGTACAGCCACCACCTGCCCACGGCAGCCGCCTGGAAGGCTCAGGTTCTGCTTCTCTGGCCCCGCACGCAGCCACGCTCTACACCGCGCAGCAGCTGTGCAGCAGCCCACAGGGAGAGGCAGGACGCCGGTGACTAGGTGTTGGCATTTCGGGGCTTCACTGGCATGCAGTGAGTGTCTGACTTGGCTAACGCGACTTTCTTGATGTGATTTTTGTATTAAAGTAAGATGACTTTCCTACTGTGGGTATTTTAGAGTGGTCTCTTGGAGTTGTGTGGCCTCGGGTAAGGCACTTTCACCTCTCTGAGTCGGCGTCCAAATCTGCAGACTGTGTGTGCGGTGCACATGCACTTCATTGATCTAAGTGACGCACTGTTACTTTGCGTGTTGGTACGAAAGGAAAAATGCTACAGATTCTAACACTAAGATACTCAATTTTAAGGCTCATTCTCATTTCAGAGGTTAAATGTGAGAAAATGTACGTGTAGGGATCGATGAAACACAGTGTATAGATTAGTGGGTGTGTGCACTTTGCAAGGACAGGCCCATGAGACACGTCTGCGAGCCTGCGTGCTCAGTAAGTACCGCGGGCTCACCGCTGCACAGGTCTTTCGTTCTTCTGACATCACGGGGTGGGCACCGGCATCAACCCTGTTTGCAGAATTGGAAGCCGCAGCTTGAGGAGCTGAAACAGCTTACACAAGGTCACATGGCTAGGAGGTGGCTGCCCAGCACGCACGTGCAGGCCTGAGTCTAAGGCCTGGTTCTGGTCCGTGCAGCTGTGCACACCCAGTTCTCCGAAGAGCGCTGACATTAATGAGCACGATTCATACATGCCTTGCTGGCAGCATCTTAAGCAGGGGTCCCCAACTCCTGGGCCATGGACTGGAACCTAGGAACCGGGCCATACAGCAGGAGGTGAGCAAAGCTTCGTCCTTCTCCCCATTACCGCCTGAGCTCCCCCCAGTCCATGGAAAAACTGCCTTCCAGGAAACCGGTTCCAGGGGCCAAAAAGGTTGGGGACCGCTGAAGCTAAGTGCCTCTCACATTGTCTCACCATACCCCTGCGGGCTGGGGAGTGTTATTCTGGCGGTACACCAAGGTCACGGCACAGCGCGGCGAAGGGACCTGTCCCAGGTCCCAGCTACAAGGTGGTGGAGGCTCCACAGCCTGGGCTTCAACCTCCTGGCCCCGGAGAAAAGCCAGCAACATGTAAGAGTCTGGTCCAGAAGGCCACCTCAGCAGTCTCAGGTCAGGGGCCCTAATTGTTGACTCCATGGGACATCGCAACACTGACTGGGTATTCCCCTCTTAATGTGGGGAGGTTCCTGCACTTGAGGGTGACAGCCGACTTGGGAAACAAATTTGTGTCCTGATTTCAGAACCACACAGACCGGACCAAGGCACAGCAAGAGCACAGAAAGGGTGGGGGAGGGGCAGCATCCTTTGCAGGACTGCAGAGCAGGGGCAGGTCCTGGGACCAGTGCTTGAAGCCCAACCCTGGGACTGGTCCTCCACAGCACCAGCCCAACATCCTAGAGCCCAACCACGGTGGCTGGGCACCCGATCTCCAAGGTGAGGATGTGATAATACAAGACATGGCAGCAGATGCCGGGTAACACCCTGCCACTGTGTGGGCGGAGGCAGCTCCCACTCAATGGACAACTCTCAGAGAGGGTAAGTGATTTGTCCACAGGGCCAGGTGGATAACCTCTCAAAGACAGTGCTGGAACCAGGTGTTTTGCCTGTAAACCAAGGACTCCACCCACAGTGCCAATCTGCTTCCAGTGCCTGTCAAGGGCGGGCAGCAGGGTGTGCAGTGGGGACAGATCTGGGCTGGCAGGAGGGACTGCAGCACCAGGCAGGCGCAGGTGATGGCCCGGAGGTGCCCGAGACCAAGCCTAGTGCGTTAGAAACCACTGACAATCACAGAGCTCAAATTCATGTTTACTGCAAGCCAGGTCCTGTTCTAAGGGTTCAACATGCGTGAACTTTCATCTTCACAAACACCCAGTGACACTGTCGTACAAATGAAGTAACTGTCCCACAGGACAGCCACCAAAACCTGACCATTTCGTAAAAAAAACCGAAGACCCAACTCTATCCTTCTGCCTCCACCTTGTAAAAAACAGACACACAGGTAGCCTTGCCTGGCAATAAATATTTTAATTTTTGTTTCATTTTTATGATGACAAATAATTTTCAAGTTTATTTCCTTTTTTAAATACAAAGCTAAACCACAAACAGGTACAACCAAGACATTCTATCTCACATTGACACACTCTGTCAGACCCTCCTCCGATTGGCTGACCACTGACCAGGCAAGTGTGGGCTGGGGGAAGACTCCTTAGGTAGCACCGTCGTGAGGCTGGGGGATGGTGGAATAGGGATGGACGGGGCTGGAGGGCATCAAGCTTGAGGACAGGTTCTCACACCTGTCTCCATTCACAGTTACCTGGGTCCAGGGGGGCACCAGGAGACCCGAGGTCACGGCTCCAGGGCCCAGACCGCAGGTTAACAGAGTGAGAACCGGTGCCCCTTCGGGAGGGGGGAGGAAGCTGCCCACTTACTCCTCCTGCCGTCACAGTCGAGGTGACCACTGTAGCCTTAGCCTTGACCCCTGGGTGCGGACCTGCCTGCTCCCCTGGGCAGGCTCACCCTTGGCCCAGGGCTGCGAGTTTGGCAGGAAGGACACCAGGGGGTCTGACAAACAGAGCCTGACAGCGGGTCTAGAGCTTTCAACCCAGCAGGGGCGGGGCGGGGCAGGGCACTGGATAAGTAATTTCTGGTCCCACTACAAAACTTTATTTTTGATTAGATTAGAATAGAGTACCATCTCAAATCTCCTCTACAAAAACAAACGAAAAACCAAACCAAAAGTAAAAGGAAAAAATGCAGCCACTCCACTTACTTTAAGACCTATGTACATGTAAGTTGTTTCCTGTGGTTTTTTTTCTTTTTTTTTGTCTTTTTTGTTTTTTTATTTTTATTATTTTTCTAAAATAAATTCAGTGTTCACATTTCTATAAAGAATCACCCCAGTTTTGGGAAACCCTGCCCTGGCAGGGCCAGCCAAGCAATGCTTTTCCCTGCCCACATCTCCTTCGATGGCCGTCCTGGCACCCTGAGGTGCCGGCAAAGCGGCAGCCCATGGAAGAGTAAACCTAGGCCCGGCCCGTGCCCAGGAGCCACGGGGGCGGCAAGCTTTCGAGAAAGCAGAGGGGAAGACTAACTTACTGCGAAACCCTTTTAAAAAATATTCATACACTTCCATGTGCGCCTGGCGAGACGTCAGGGAAACAAGAGCTTACACCCCGTCCAGGCCGTCGGGAGGCGGCGTCTTCCCGGCCACCCGCGCTCGGCTGTCGGGAGTGGGGAAGAGCCCTGGCCCTGCCGCTGGAGGCGGGAACGCTGCCCAGCTTCCTAGTTCAGGTTCAACTCTTTCCTCAGAACCTGTGCCGAGTCTCTGCCTCGCATGCACGGGAAGCACGGACGTCCAACTTGTATGCAAAAAAGGTACAAAAACAACTAGAATATAAAAGTTTTGGTAATATAAGGCCATCTGTTCAAGTCCACCTTGGAAACCTGTAACAGATATTTAAATACTACAGTGAAAAGGCATCTTAATATACTTTTTAAAAACATCTGAAGTAATCTGCTAAGATTAAGTGTGTAAAAAAAAAAAAAAAACAACTCCCTTTGAGGGCACTTTGTCCACCGCAGAAAGGGGGAGGGGCGGTCAATGCTTCAGCCAGGGGTAGGCTTCGATGGACGCCCGGCTGCGGTCCCCGTAGTCATACAGGAGCTCCTCCCCCGCCTCGATGTCTCGGGAGGCGATGAGGATGAGGTGAGGCACGCCGTCGATGTCGTGCAGCTTGGTTTGGCAGTTCCCACATTTACTGTGATTGATCAGTCTTCCCAGGCGGTTAGTCTCTCTGGTGGCATCCACGCTGGCGGGGAGGGCGGGCGACAGAGGGTTATTGCTTTGATAAAGAGGCTTTGGAACGCAGCCGAGTCACCATTTGCTCTCGCCTCTGGTGGGATGTTGACTTAGAGCCCCATTTTTGGAAAAGCAATTCAACTCAAAAAACTGTCTTTAAGAGCCTAGAAGGGCACGGTGAGGGGGGCGGGGGGCGGGGGGTGTCTGGCAGGGGGCGGGAGGAGGCGGGAATGCAAAGGGCTCTTTGTGGAGGCCCCAGAGCAACAAAGAACTGAACGAGAGTCAACCATGCCGAGTGGGGGAGGCTGTGCGAGCGGCAGGGAGTCTGGGGACTCTCTGTACCTTCCACTCCACTTTGCTGGGAACCTAACCTGCTCTAAAAGAGTCTATTTGAAAAAAAAGCAATCAGCTGCACTGGCCATATGGAGAGCAGAGCAGCCAGCGAGTTCCAGAGCTGCCCTGGCCACGTGCCCCAAGAAGGGGAGGCCAGGTGAGCCGCAGAGCAGCGCTCACGTGACCAGGCCCCGGCCGCACCCAGCACAGCTCCAATCCCAAAGACAAAAAACGAGGAGGGGGGAGAGTGGCCTCGCAGCTTCGGAAAAGGCGAGGAGCACCGTACAGGAAGCCAGACCCTTGGCTGCACAGCCTGCCCTCCCCGCCCAGCGGACTCACCAGTAGGTTTTGCTCAAGTACTGGAAATAGTACATGTAGCAGCCGGTGGAGGGGTCTTGTGCGTACAGAGCCTCCCGCTTCTTGGCATCGGTGATCTCAATGAGGTCCCCGTGGTACTCCACCACAAACTCGCCCCGGGAGAACTGCTTGGTGGCGATCACGCCCCTGCCTTTGCCATCAATGAGGTCAATCTGTCGGGAGGTGATGAGACAGAGAAGGTTGGCTCATCACAGCCAGACGCCATCACGCGTGGCCAGCTCAGGGTGCCGGGGGCCACAACATTCATGTGACCAGCTTTCCTGTGGTCCGCCATAGAACCCATTCACTTTACGTGGGCAGTAAACGTATTAAATGTTTACAGGTGTGCAACCATTGCCTCGATCCATCGCCCCTCATGAGAAATCTGCCCTCAGGTGGGTTTCTCCCTATTACGCAGGTGAGAAAACTGAGGCTTAGAGAAGCAGAGCCATGTCCAAGGCCATGTGGCTAGGATGTGATGGAGCACAGACAGACCGAATCTACGCAGCTGGCCTTCTGGAGGACAGCAGGACCCAGCGCTCTGAGTCACTCCTTTATGCCGAAATTTACCCTTCTGGGCTCCTCCTCACCCAGTTATAAACGCAGGGGAAGGCGCTGCCGCATGGGCCCGGACAGGTTCAGCTCTCCCTGGATTGACTAAAATCAGCGCGGACTGGGGCTTTCTGACCCTCGACTGCCACACAGACCCATCTGGCCACCAGAGTTTCTCCCCTCTCATCCACCCAAACGTCTTGGAAACATGCAAACAAAAGCATATTTCTTGGGCACTGCCATTTCCCAGAAAAACAGAGTTTAGGAAAAACTTATTAGTTGCTCCTTTTAAAAGTTTCCCCAGGCATCAAACTAAGTGAAAGAAGCCAGATACAACAGCTACTTATTCTACAGTGCCATTTGCATGCAATGTCCAAAACCGGCAGGCCATGGAGACAGAGAGCAGAGTGGCGGGCGCCAGGGGCTGGGCAGCGGCCGCTAATGGGGACCAGGCGTCCGCCTGCGAGGACACGAGGCTGTGGAAGCAGGCGGGGCGATGGCCGCACGGCACTGCGCATGTCCTGAATGCCCTTCACCGTGGACTTTGGCATGGCTGACACCCTAACTCTTACCCCGTGCGTATTTTAACGCAATTTAAAAAAACGTTCCCTTGGGATAACATTCCACATATGACGTCCACCTGTTTCCTTCACGAGACGGACCCTTAACAAGGGTTGTAGCATCAGGCCCATGACAACCTAACAGCCTGACTAGTTAGTGACCACTACGAGGTCAATGCCACCTGCTGTCACCCCGACCCCAGCCCTTGACCCCACACGGGCCCTGCGCCTTACCTTCATCCCTTCCTCCTTCCCACTTTCGATCAGCTCGTCTATCCTTCTCCTTTCTTCGGACTGCGGAGAGAACGAGACACACGTCGGCCTTCCCTCCCAGGCCGTTCTGGGCCGCCTGGGCCGCGCCGCAGGTCCCCCATGGCTGGCCTCGATGACATCGGTCCCCAAGGATGCCCAAGCTCCCCAAACCCCCCTTTCTCATTGCCCATCTGCTGTGGACAGTTTGCCACTTAGGGTTCATCTGGGACAGGAGGGACACAGAAGTGGCCTGGGCAGAACCGGGCTGTGGCTGTGTTCTGTTTGGCCCGTGCAGCGTTTTAGAAAAGACTCTGACTTGATGCGAGATCACCAGGATTGGTCGCAGGTAGTGCCCATAGATGGGCATGGCTGAGAAGGGGGCCCCCACCCCAAAGAATCAACACTGCCCTGAACGCAGAGGCTGGAGAGGAGAGGAGAGGAGGGGAGGCTCTGGGCTCATCTGTCCCGAGGCTGCCCCTCTCCGTCCCACCTCCACCCCGAACCCTGGCTCTACCGCTCAGTCAGTGCACAGGGAGAGGAAGGCAGCTACACAATGGCACACCAGGAGCCCTGGCCCACCGAAGTGGACAGCACCCGTGGGAGCTGTGTGAACAGCAGGGCCACCACCTCCAGCAGAGCTCAGACCCTCCCCACACAGAGGGCCCAGCTAGGGCAATGCCAGTGTCTCCAGTGGAGACTGCCTGCAGCCCACGGGGGACCTTTCTAGTGCCCAGTCCACTCGGGTTTACGGAAAGCCTGCGGTGGGGACCCAGTGGTGAGCAAACCAGGTTTCTGCAGCCTTAGGAAGGGTTTTCGGGCACTGCCGAAGACCCCCCAACCCCACCACCCAGGACAGCCCCAAGCCCAGCTCCTCTCCATGTCCCCCGTGGCCTTGCAGCTGAGCCCGCTGGTGCCACCCAGACACCTGCAAGCCCCCTGGCCTCCCAGCTCCCACTCCACCCCCGCCCCCCACTCTGTTGTCCACACAGGTTCCAGAGGGGTCTTTTAGAAACAGAGATGAGGTTAGCTCACGTTCCTGCTCAAGGCCTTCTGGTAAGTTCTCTTAATGAGCTACTTTCGCCCACCCCTGCACATGTGTGCCAACAGCAGTGTTCCGGAGTGTGAGGAAGGGTCTGTGGGGACACTCCACACTGTCTTTGCAACTCCTCTGCAAATGTAAAAAATTATCCGCAAACAAAAAGCTTATTTAAACCACAATGCAAGCCTTTCAGTAGTTTCCCACTGCTGTGGGGATGGGATCTGTTTTTCTGACGGCCTGTGACTTCCTGGTTCAACAGGGACCAGGCCTGGCCTCTGGAGCCCCACCCCCACACTCCTGGCCAACAGCCGGCTCTTTCACAAGTTCAGGCCTACTCCTGCCTCAGGGCCTTTGCACTGCTCATCTCTTGCCTGGAGTACCCTTCCCCCAACCCATTCCCCTGGCTTGCTTCCTCCCATGTACAGAGACAGGCTCTGCTCAAAAGGCACTCCCCCAGAGGAATGTCCCTGACTGCTGTGGCTCAAGGAGCTCTGGCATGGCCACACTGCCAAACCAACTGCTCTACTCATGTCAAAGGGCTCCCGGAGATTATCTTGCTTTTCAGCTGTTTTTGTAAGCTGTGCCTGGTCTTGTTTACTGGGGCATCTCCTGGCCCAGAACAGTGGCGGCATATTAGTTAGCCCCCCAACCGCTCCCCGCAGTGTGGACTCATTAATGGAAGACAAGGGTGCAGCCCGGGAAGAGCAGTACAGGGGGTGGAGTCTGTGAAGTCCATGGAGTGACCGTAGGAAAGCGGGCAGACGACCGGGGAGTTTCCTGCCATGAGTGAGCGTGGCACCGAGGGACGGGTGGAGGGAAACTGGGACCAGCTTGAGGTCCTCCATGCAGAGCCAAAGCGATTGACTTTCGCTCTGAAGGCTCAGGGCACATCGCCACCCAGCTCAAGGCTTCCTAGACCCATAGCAGTCCCAGAGGCAGACTGAGCAGCAGGGGACAGAGCCAGGGCATGGCCAACCAGTGCAGCCCTGCCCCTGTGCTGGCTGCCACCCCCTCACTGCCAGGCCAGCCAGCTAAGAGCCCCTACAGCGTGGCAACGCGCTGTTTGGGGCAGCTCTCCAAGGCCCAGGTCCCACCCTCCTGCCCTGGGCTGGGCCTGGGCCTGGGCCTGGACTCGGACGCGGTCCTGCCTACGCCGTCTGCAGACCCAACGCTGCGTCTGGCAGCTTTTTCGCTGCAGTGTCAGCCCTGCCTGCCCATACCCCTCGCGACAGCTCAGCCGCCTGGACCCCGGTTTCCGCTGCCCAGAAGGGCCAGCAGGTCAGGACTCCACCCTGGCCCACTGCCTGGCCAGCCACCACCTGGCCCTGGTGTTCGCTGGGCAGTGCCAACGCAAACACGAAGGACACAGCACAGCTCTCCGTCCAGTGACAGAGTGGCTTTACTGGGCTGTGGACCGAGCTTCGGGGAGGCAAGTGTTCGTCCGCTTCCGCTCGTCCGCTGCAAGGGGTAGCAGACCTGCATCACGTCCCATTGCGGCCTTCACTCCCCAGACAGAAAAGCCCTTGTTTTTTCTGTCAAAAAGGCCAACTCAGCTGCCCCGCCCTGCAGCCTGGAGCGCCTCCCTGTGTGGGCACCCGCTGGCCCTCCTCACTGCTGCCTTCCAGACTGACTCAGCAGAGCCTCCCGGGGCAGCCGAGTGACCGGTGATAGCTGCTCTGGGCCCAAGACACACCTTCCTAAGGAAACAAAGCCGGAGCTGCTCTCTGGGGGAGCAGACGGACCCTTGTCTTGTTTTCCTTTTAAAGGAAGCCCCACCCACGCAAAGGAAAAAGAGAGGGACAGAACACCAGACTGCCACATCTGTACCCATAGATTTAACGGAAAAATTGCTGAAGGAGACTACTGCAGCGTGGGTCCCCCAGCTCTCTGTGGGGGTGGCAATTCTGAGTCCTGCTCCTCCACCACCTTCAGGTGGCTTTGGGGGTGTGGGAGGGCAGAGGGGCTGCTCAGACACCCCAAGTAGAGGCCGGAGGGAAGCAGCCAGGGGGCTGCAGGGTGGACCACACCCGGGCTTTCCCTAACGGCAAGGCGCTAACAACCCCCGACCCGATTGAACATCGACAGTCTGCTCAGCACTCTGCAAGCAGTGGCTGGCGGGCCCCCCCCACTCCAGCTGGCCTTCCCACCTGTTTCTCAGGGCCCTTGGCTGGGTGGCAATGACCAGACAGGAGCCCTGGGACGTGACAACGCCGGGGGAATACAGCACCTACTGTGTGCCAGGCACAGTTCTAAGTGCATTAGGATTTAATCCTCCCAACGACCCCACAAGATACTCCCTCTTCCCATTCTAGAGATAGGGCGGCCAAGGCACAGGGCACAGGGCGGCTAGAAACTGGCCCGGGGTGACACAACCAGTCACTGCTCTTTATCACCCGAGATCCAACGTGGGAACGTCTGGTCAGCAGCCAGGCCGGCCTCAGAAAAGCGCCTGACTCCCCGGCCACAGGTTCCGAGGGTCCTTCCCGAAGGCATCTAAACCAGTCCACACGGTGACCCCGTTATGATGGCCCCCATCAGACCAAGGAGACGACCGAGGCTGCAGAGGACACAGGACAGCTCCCTCTGCACACTGCCCTGCCCCTCGGGAGCCGGGCCCCTCGACTCTGGCTCTACCTGCAGTTCCGCTTTGCTCCTCCTAGAGCTCCGGCGCACAGGGTAGAAGTCTGTGAGTTTGCGGTTCTGCTGCGTCCTTCCTTGAGCTCTGGGGTGGGGCGGGGAGAGAGAAAACCACACTGGCACCTGGAGGCACACAGCTCCCAAGGGGGCGGCTCCCAGGAAACCGTGTCACTTGAACACCTGCGGTCACATGGGACACCTCGGAGACAGGCTGCCTCTCTCAGTGGGGAGGGGAGGGCTCTTGGGCTCTGGACAGACACATGCCAGACTGAGATGCTGGCAAGTAATGGGGCCACTGGGGGTGACTCGAGAGAGGGGAGCCTCTGTGGGGGGAGCTGGGAGAGCGGCCCGACGCGCTCCACTGGGCTCAGGGAGGCTACGCTGCCACGCGGCACCACGGCTCCAGGAGGCTCTTACTTTTTCCGAGTGGCCTGCTTGCCCTTGACAGGCTTCTTCAGGGCCTGCTTGGTGATGGCTCCGTTGGGGGAGTCACAAGATGAGGTCGGAGTTTTGGGAGGTTCTGCTGCTTCAGGCTTTTGGTTTGGAAAAGGTGCCAGGGGGCCTCTCCTGGCGTCTTTGATCTTTAGTTCCTCGGACTTCACGGTGCTGCGGATGGCGTTCCCCGTGGTTCTCTTCTCTGCAGGCAGAGGGTGGAGAAAGATTTATTCTAGACGCTGTCTCCAGATTTCTGGCCAGCGAGCTGTGTGCTAGGACACGGGCGTGGGGGTGAGGGGCAGCCGTGGCCTTGGCCTACTCAGCCCGGTGTCCGCTCCCAGCTACCGGGGGAGGGTCACCCGGCTCTACTTTTGGACCCAGACCCTGGGCAGAGCTGTTGGGTCTTTGGCCTTCTTTCCCAGCTTTACTGAGACGTGACTGACAAACAGCTAGGTATTTAAGTGGGTGACCTGATGTCCGTATACCCTGTGAGAGGGTCTAGTTCATTAACACATCTGGTCTTCTGCATCCAGAGGAGGGACAGACCCTGAAGCAGAAGCACCAGGCAGCCATCCTGGCATGAGCGCCCAACCAATAGCTTTCAGGAACAGGGCTGCAGACCCCCCCCCCAGAAAAAAGTGGAAGTTCCTAAAGAGTAGGCCAGTGTCGAGGCGGCCAGGAGGGGGCTCGATGCAGAGCCTCTTCCCCAGGCGCCACCTGTGCGCTGCACCTCAGAGTTCCTGCTTCTAGAGGGGTCCGAGCTAAGCTGTCACCTGGCTCTCACCGCGGCACCGGGACACTGGTCAGGGCACTGTGAGGCAGGGGCGTCAAAAACGATTTGTTACTGAAACAGCTGTGGAGGCTCAGGACTGGGGAGCGAGCCACTTTTAAAAAAATAAGTCCATGGTACATGGCTGGTAGGAATGCACCACGGCACACTCGCTTTGGATGAGAGTCTGGCACTTCTTCATAAAGTTAAACATAAGCCTGGCTGGGCGGCTCAGTTGGTTAGAGCGTCGTCCTGATATACCAAGGCTGTGGGTTCGATCCCCGGTCACACATAGGAATGAAGCATAAATATGTGGGACAACAAACTGATGTCTCTCTCTCTCAAATCAGTCAATTAAAAAACTTAAATAAGAGGAAGTAAAACATGATGCTCAGTGAAAGAGGCCGGCACACAAGGCTACACTCACTACACGCTAAGCGATTCCATTTATAGGATGCGTCCATAACAAGCAAATCCACAGAG
This sequence comes from Macrotus californicus, assembly GCA_007922815.1. Taxonomy (NCBI): domain Eukaryota; kingdom Metazoa; phylum Chordata; class Mammalia; order Chiroptera; family Phyllostomidae; genus Macrotus; species Macrotus californicus. The sequence continues at coordinate 26,616 of VMDR010000059.1, forward strand.
ACAGAATGTAGACTGGGAGTTGCCTGGGGCTGGGGGAGGGGAGAAATGGGGTGCAGCTGCTAATTCTGGGCTTCCTTTGGGGTGGTAAAAAATCAACAAATGCATCACAGCCCCTCCAGACCACCCTCACTCCCGCCTATGCCTTCTTGAGTGGAACCAGAGCAAGTGAGGGCCAGGATGTCGCACACGGCCCCAGGAGTGTGGTGCTCATGAATGCCAGCCGTCCCTTGTCAGGGCAGGACAAAGGCTGAGCATCAAGGATGAGAGCCTGGCCCTCGGGGTCCCCTCCAAAGGGGACTAATCGCTGCCATTTAGTCTCAGTCTGAGCCGAATGAGCCTGACTGGGCACCAAGTCACCGCTGAGGACCTTTACAACCCACCCTGCTCCAGAAGGGAGGCAGGCTGGCCACATTCAGAGAGAGCCCCTCCCCCTGTCCCTCCATGGAAGGTGCTGCCCGCAGAGCTCCCTGTGCAGAGAGGGGCAGGGTGACAAGTCCAGCAGCAGACTGGCTGCCGGGAGAGGGCTCTCAAAAGTCCCCGTGGCACCCACGCTTTAATTGCTCTTCAGAGTAGCCCCAAGTTCTCCCCCTTCACAGAGGGGCAAGGTGAGACCCGCCCAGGCCTCCTCCACGGGCGTGAAGGAGCGAGGGCTCGAGCCCAGGTCATTTGAAGACCCACAAAACAGCATCGCCCTGCGCACCGGGCGAATCAAGCCGGGGCCAGCTCCTGCCTCTGGTCCTCAGATCTGGCCCCTGGGGCTGGCCTAACCCATCATATATGGCGCTGCCTGTTAATAAATATAAGGCTTCCTTGTATGGAGCGGCTTCTTTAAAGTGGCTTGTATGAGAAGGGAACAGGGTGAATTGGGAAAAGCTCACACGCCCCAATGCTGCTTGGAAAGGGAATGTTTGGATGAAAGCAGATCTCCAGCAGGCTTCGGCTCATTTTGAGGGGCCAGAGAGAATTTTCAGTAACCATATATTTTCTTGTTCAATATATTAATTCTTTAGAGAGTAGCTCTGAACGCTTGAGTAGAAAGAAACTTTAGAAATGAGGTCAAGGCCAGCTCATAAAAGGGAAGGAAGTCAGGGCCTGGTGTTCACACAACAGTTAGAACTCAAGCGTCTGGCGTGTTCAACCCAGACTCGTAATTTCTGCACGCGGGCACCTGTGAGCCTCTTTAAAGGCAGATCAAGTGTATTATCTTTGCAGTTCGGCAGGACGATCAGGCTTGAAGGACATGCCAACTCTTGTGAAAGCAGGAGAACCTGTTAGGCCGCCAGGAGGCACGCCCTGGGAGAGGCCACCCTCTCCCCTGTGCCTGTGCTCCTTAGGAGCAACCCAGAACATGGCTCCTTTAGAGCTCGGGTGTGAAATGGCTGGATAAAAACGTGCTATCAGTGTGTAATTATGGAGGGAGGCTTCTGCAGCCCGACCAGCCCTGGTCAGAGCGGGGCCACCGCGGAGGCTTACCTTCCCGTTTCCTGTAGATTCCGGCAAATGGCTTCCCCTGGCATTTGACTTCATGATGTGCAACTGAGTTCTCTTCCTGAAGGGGGGAACGCATTCCAGAGCATTTGTTCGGGCTCATGTAGGTATAGATCTTTGACTGCCCGGTAAACACATTCTCCTAAAACGACAAACACGTATTCTGAAAGAGGCTTTAAGGAGAAGATCCCGTAGCATTTCGTGTGGAAGGGGCGAGCAGAAGACAGACAAAAAACTCGACATCATCACGTCTCTGAAGCAGGACTACCGGGACCACCAGCCCCAGGCAGCGCAGTGGAAGGTTTTGAATCTCCCAGGTCTCAGGCAGCCTTTTCCTGAACAAATGTGGTCTCTACTTCTGGTCACCAAGGGGGCACCTGGCCAGGGGGAGAACCAGCTGTACACAAAGGTCTATGTAAGGAGGAGTCCACGTACCAGTAGCTAGGAGGTCAGAGGGATAGGGAGTAAACAAGTGAGGCTTTGAAGGGCTGGCCTGCGGGCAGGAGCTGCAGGGGCTCTAGCACAGAACAGGCCTCAGGGAAGCTGATTAACCACTTCTTGGTCTGGAGGTCAGCTGGTAGGACTTGTCACTACCTCCTGAGCCTTCTGTGTGCCCAAGTCTGGCCCCTCTCAAACCAAAGCAGCCCAGCAGCCTCCCAGGACCGCAGACAAGACTGCAGCTGGAACCCTCTGGGATAACTGTGGGTGGGTGGGGAGTGGAGCGCTAATGAAAGCGGGGCCTGGTGCCAGCGCATTCAGGGCGTCACCCTATTGCAAATGGCACCTTGGCACTACCGGGGGTGGGTAAGCGAGTGGGGCAGTCAGGTCACTGCTGGTGTTTGTGGGTGTGGGGCCTCACTCTGAGTAACCACAGACCGCGCGGGAGGGCTCCCCAGAAACAATGCTAGGGTCTTTTTGCCTGGTGAGCTATTCAACACCCAGTCAGCGACACCCGGGCAGGCGCCGCACACCCCGGGAAGTCAGCCACCTCCGGAGTAGCTGGGTCTCAGGTGTGGAAATGCCAAAAAGACACAAAACTTTTCCGAGGTCAAACACAACCTAGGTCATGGCGGAGCAAGGGTGGACGCCACTCCCAGGCAGGCAACAGAAAAGGAAGCTGCCCAGCTGGGCGTCCCGCCCGCATCCCGGCCCTAGGGCGGCGGGCGGGGGCCGCGGGGCAAGCCCACGTGCTCGCGGAGCGGGGCCGCGGGGGGCGCCCGGCCCTCGGGGCGCGCTGAGTAAGTGCGGGGAGGGTGCCTGCTTACCCCGTTGGTGCGGGGCCTCCCCGGGCCCCTCCGCTCCACAATCTCCGGGCCCGGGGCCGTCGCTGCCACCGCCACCGCCGCCGCCGCCGCCGCCGCCTCCACCGCGCGGGGCTTGGACATCTTCCTGCCTGGAGAGGGGGACCCGGGGGAAGCGGGGGAGGGGGCGCTCAGGGCGCGGCGGGGCGGGGAGCGGGGCCGCCCGGGCCGGGCGCCGCGGTGGCGCCTACCGCCGCAGCCATGTTCCAAGGGCCCAGCGGCGATGGGCCGCCCGCACCACCGGGAGGTAGGAGCCGGCCGGCCGAGCCAGGCCGGGCCCCGCGTAGCACTCCCGCCACCCGGCCTCGCCAGGCCCCGCGCGCCGCCTGCACCCCGCGCGGCCGGGCCCGACACACCCACCTGCAGCCCGGCCAGGCCCATGGCGGCGCGCCCCGCGCCCTCGCTGCGGCCCGGCCACCACCACTGCCGCTGCCGCTGCTGCTGCTGCTGCCGCCGCCACCAGCGCCGCCGGGGCGCCCCGGGGAAGGGCCGGCGGCGCCCCACGGCGCCCCCTTCCCCCATGGCCTGCGAGGCAGGGCCCGGCACCCGCGCGCCGCGGCAGCCCCGGCCGGCCTGGGATCGAGGACGCAGAGCGGGAGGCGCTGGCGGCACTTCCTCCGCGGCCTGCCCGTTTGCCACCGCCCACCGTCCGGCTCCGGGCGCGGGGAGGAGCTGGCAGGGGCGGCGCTGCGAGGCTGGTGGGGGAGGGAGGCAGGGCGGGCCGCACGGCAACGACGAATCCCGACTCGGGCGCGCCCCCTCGCGCGTGTCCTCAGCCACTCGTCGTGGAAGGGGTGGGTAACCGGAGAATGACAGCCCAGGCTCTCCGCCTGCCAGGCGGCTTCGCTCGCTGGCTCACGGATATTTTGGGAGACTCGCCCATGCCAGGCGCAGTCAGCATCGGTGTGCCCGAGCCTGGGCTCACGAAGCGTTTTTTGTGGGCATTTAATCCTTCCGCAAGCCCATGGGGGCAGGTCCTGAGGCAAACCCGTTTAGGATGTGAATACTGAGGCTCAAGGAAGGCGCAGGGGCTCGCCCAAGGCCACTGAACTAGAAAGTGCCAACCCCAGGTGGTCTGTACTTGACAGGTACAGGCCCTGGGGAGAGAAAGCCAGGGTCACCATGGGAAGTTTGCTGGATGCTTCTCTGGCGCACGTTATCTCACTCAAACGCCGCAGCAGCCCTAGGAAGGTAGGCACTGTTATCTCTTTCCCACAGACGGGGAAAACGAGGGTCAGAAAGGTGCGGAGGGCGGCCAAGTTCTCGGAACTAGAAATGAGTTTCCAGGCAAGAGACCCCAGAGTCTACACTCCCAGCCACTACCCTTCCTGGTCCCAGATGGGGAAATGACAGTTGGGAGGAGCAAGTGGTATTGCAGAAGGGTGTAGCAAGTCCCCAGGTTCTCCTGTCCCCACCCCTCCTTCCCAGGAGCGGGTGCTAAGTAGGCAGGGGGTCCAGGAACGCTGGCGTCTGATCCCTGCATAGCTCAGTGCCCTGTGCCACCGCACTGCGGTCTGAGGGCGGAGGCCAGAGTCCCTGTATTTGTGCAAAGTCAGGTGTAAACAGGCTGCCTCCCGCACCTCGCTGGTGCTGTGGGGTCACGACGGGGGAGCAAGAATTGGGTTTCTCTCCCTGCCTCAGCCCCAGAGGGGCTTTGCGACCACGGCCAAGTCACTTTCCCAGTCTAGGCTTCCATGTCCTCGTGGATAAAGGGCAAGGATCTTGAATTCCATGAGCCAGCCCCGGCGCCTTCTGACAACCACAAGTTAAATGAATAGCTGTCACTTTAAGTAGCTACACCTTAGAAGGAATAAGACGGAGTGGGATTAAATGGCAGGACACTGCTCAGGAACAAGCCTCTCAGATCCGCTCAGGATTTAGCATCCTTCAGGGCAGGGCTGGGGACCACCCCCCACCCCCAGCCACTCCACAGCCCACTTGAACTCCAGGAGGCCACGGTGAGGGTGAAAGAGGATGCTAAAGGGGCAGCCATCTGAAACAGCGTCTGTCACACTGCGGGGCGGAGGTTTTTCAGTCACCGAACGATTAGGAGAATCACCGTCAGAGAACAGGAAGCACCTCGTCCACTTCATACACTATTTTAAGCCCCGCCCCACACCCACACACTCTCAGCCACAGTGTTCTCAATTCCTGCCAAGTGCAGGGGACACCGTAAAATATAAGTCTAGCACCAACTCCTTGCCACTCTGCAGCTCTAGGACCTAGAAATTCCAACACAAATTATTCCATATAAGTCTTAAAACAGTCTCTCCTTTCTCTATACATAAGGTGTTCTCTGTGCACGTAACAAACACACCCATCAGCAGAAAGAAAACTCTGTAACGTTGCCCCAGATCTCACAGAAATAGAATTCAAAAGCAATGACACGAAGGGCTGGCCCTTATTGAGTGTTCACTGTAAGTTCGGCCCTGTAATAAGGCATTACTAAGTCCAGCCTTCCCAACCCTTTATGAGAAGGTGCTATTGCTGTTTTACGGATGTAGAGATCAAGGTTAGGGAAGAGTTCTGGGCCCGGTGCTGCTGTACCAGGGTAGTTTACCCTACAGGACAGATGTTGCTTCCCTTGAGCTCAGGCACTGACATTGCGATAGGCCATGGTGAGGACTGTGGATTTGGTCCTGAGAGCAGTGGGGAGCAGAGGGTGGGGACAGAGCGGAGGTCACATGGTAAAAATCTGTGTCCTAACTGCTGAGGGATGATACATCAGAGATGGCGAATGTGCAAAAAGACCAGTTAGTTAGCAGGTCACCTGACAGTACAGTAGAGGGGGACTGACCCTCCTCACACAGACACACGCAAGGTTGAAAATATGTACAGGATGCTAAAACTCCAAAACCAGACGGGAGTCGCCTGTTGTCTGAACCTTTTGTTTGTAGGACCTAGCGGGCCTCTCAAAGTGAACTACAAGTGGCCTCTCAAAGTGGTCTTTGTCCCAAAGACCACTTTTCTAGAAGGAAAAAACTGACCTCTCATTTGAAGTGCTGTAAATGGTCTGGTATTTACGATGCCAAATGCCCAATTTAATAGTTTGCAAGAGCAATGCGGCCTAAGAAATAAGTAACTACGAATTTGGGGGTCAGGTGAGATGGTGGAAATCACTAACCAATAAACCACGAAGGTGATAGGGGAGCCTGCCTCGGTGGCAGCTGGGAGTGCCAGACCTGCTTTGGCTAAGAGGTACAGTGGAACCAGCAAAGGCACAGAATCTAGAGCAACTTTGGACTTCAGCTCCCACCTCTGAAAAATGGAAATAACAATTTGTAGAGATTAACTGAAATAATAAAGTGCCTAGCCTTTAATGGTAATTATTAAGTATTGGCAATTAATAAGTATTATTTGGCCCCCATGAAGTATTTAAGTACTTCAATGGCCAAATGCTTAGTTTTGCCCTTCCCCCACCCCCCACAAAGATGAATTAAAGCAAACTATTTTTTTTTTAATGCTCTACTGTTGAGATAGGTAGATTAAATGATTTTACTGTGATGGGAAAATGAATTGGGGAAGTATATTTTATTAATGTTTGTCAGGTAAATTAGTCAGATACTATTAATATACTTTTAGATGCTTAACACTTTTCTGGAGAAAAATAGTCGTCTTAATTTCCTCTGTGGATTGAGTTATTAAGCTCTTTAACTTGAAGTTCATTATGCCTCATTTCTTAATCGGAATCTGGGTAAATCTTATCCCAAAAGGCCCTAGAGGGATGCTGGGAGAATGAATGGTGCCGCGGGGTGCCGGGCCTGAAAAACAGGGGGGCCCAATACATGTTTGCTGAAGGAATCCTTATTCTAGTCATTATTATTGCTCTAGGGAGCATACTGCATTAGGGCCAATCCCTACTGAAATGCAACGCCTTGGAATATTGAGAAAAATGTAAAACCTCAACTTATTTTTTAAAAATAATCTAGTCAACTGTCACGCTCAAATTTTTGCATGAAGGAGACACAAGCGGCTGGAAATGACGAGCAATTGGGGATCACTTTGCTGCATAACGTGGGTCTCACTGTCCTGACAGCAAACTAAGTGTGCACAGAAGGACTTCGGGCAGGGACATCGCCTCCCGCGCCTGTGCTGTCCCTCCCACCCAAGCCATCTCCGATGGGCAGGAGTCCTGACCAGCTGCGGAACGAAGGGCCTCCCCGGCAGGTGCCAGGGGACGCGCCTCATCCCCCACTGCACTAGCGGGGCCAGGTGCCTGTCCTGGCGGCGCAGAGCTGACTCAGAGCGTGGGGACCGAAGGCAGGCGCCTGCCGCGGCGTCCACTCGGACGCGCTCCCCACGATGTGGGTTCCCCATCTGAGCCCTCGCCTCAGGGTCACCTCCTTTCCCAAGCAGAGAGAGCCCAAAGCGAGCGAAGCCTCGTCCTCCGCGGTCATTACAGCAATGACAACCATTCCCTGGAGGTTATCTGCGCTTTAGTTTCCAAAGGGCTTTGTTTGACATATGGATCCGCTGCCTCTGCGGAGGCAGGCCTTGCTTGTGCCCACACTTAGGGGAAACTGAGGCACGGGAGTAGGAGGGGCTTCTTGAGGCTTAGGGGGTGAGGAGCCTGGAAGGTTCCTCAGCGTCCCGCACCTCCCACCCCCGGTCCACGCGCTCCATCGTAGCAGCCCGCAGGAGGGTGCCTCCCCGCCGCCGCCGCCCCTCCCGCCACCCCAAGTCCCCCTCCAGCGCGACACCCACCCGAGCCGCCCAGGCGCTGACCACCTGGGCAAATACCTCTAGCCATGACCCTGGTCTGTCACCGCCTAGGATCTCCCGGGAAACGCAGCTTTCGAAAAAAGTTGCAACAACTGTAGCCAACTGCTCCACAGAGCACCGGCTGCTGCCCTGATTGGCGCCGCCGCCCGCCTCTCCCCTTGCTGCGCGCCGTGATAGGTGAATGCGAGGGAAAGCCCGCCTTTCTCCCCGCCTCCCCGGTTGGGGGCGGGGCGAGCGGCCGCACTCTCTACAAACGCTTTCGGGACAGGTCCCGGAGGAGAAGGTGGGGGGGGGTGGGTGTTTAAATTTTACCGTCTCCCTGCGCTGATTGGCTGTGTTGGAAGGACACCCGCGCTGCCATTGGAGGCCCCAAACTCCTCCCTCTCACGTTGCTGAAACTCGGCCTCAGGAGGTTTAGTCACGTGGCTGGAGCACCCGGCTCACAGTGGACTCTAGGGACTTCCGGTTTTTCCTCCAACTTGACCAGAACCTGACTTTGACCTTCTGCCTCCCAATTTGACCTGGGAAGCCTAGCTCCCAGTAGTTGGCATCTCCAGCACCTTGACCTCTTCCAGCAGTTTAATCCATTCATCCCTAGGCTCGAAAGGTTTACTGGAACAGTCTATGATGCCATTAGTCAAAACTTGCTGGCCTAGCTCTGACCAAGCTGACCGAGTCAGCGGGTAAGCCTAGGACCTCAGCGATCCGTAGCCCAATATGCCCACCTATTTCACAGATGGGAAAACAAGACCAGAAGGAACAGCTAAGGTACTTGTTGCCCACGGTCACCCAGCAGTGTAATTGCAGGGCCTGCATCAAACTTTTCACTGTTAGCCCACTGGATGATTACTGAACCCCAGGGAAACAACCCTGCAGTGTTCCCCACCCAGGGGAGCCTCTCTCGGTTTGGTCCCAGAGAAGCACAGGTGTCCTGGATATTCTTTCCTTTAAACACAGGGGAGGTATCCAGTTGCAGCTCTTCCCTTGGGGCCCCTTCTGGGGATGTTGGCAAATGTTACTCGTTCATCCATTCTCTCTTTGGTCCCCAAGAAGGTTTTGGAGACCTCAACATTACCCAAGGAGCCTAGCATGTAGGAAAGCAAAATGGCGTGACGCATGTGAAAGCTCTGGGGAAAGCGGTCACTGAAGTGCTGGGTGACGTTGGTATATCAGTTCAGCTCTCTGGCCCTCAGCGTCCCTATCTGTCAAATGACTTTGGAGTTGGGTAAAGAGTGATCTCCAAGGTTTCTTCCAGCTTCCACGAATATAGAGAGGTCTTTACTTTCCCTAAAATTCATCAATTCGACATTTCCTTGAGCTGTATACCTGGCATTGTCTGATCCCCTGAGGATAAGACAGTGGCAAATACAACACACACCCATATTTTTTAGGGAACAAATGAATAAGAAACCACTTTTTAAAAAAGATTTTTATTTATTTATTTTCAGAGAGAGGGAGAGAAACATCAGTGTGTGGTTGCCTCTCACACGCCCCTAGTTGGAGACCTGGCCTACAACCCAGGCCTGCATGGACTGGGAATCGAACCAGCGACCTTTCAGTTCACAAGCCAGCACTCAGACCACTGAGCCACACCAGCAAGGGTGAGAAATCACTTTTTAAAAGAGAACATTACATAGGGATTAATGCCATGAGCAAAGTGAAAATGGGTAATTTCACAGAGCATGAGTGGGGAGAGACAGGGTGGCTTCTTTAGGCTGGTGGAGTGAGAGAACTTCTGAGTTGGTGGCTTTAAATTGTACCCTAAATAGGTAAGGTCCGTGGGGAAAGGTACTTCTAGGCAGAGAGAAGAGCAAGTGCAAATGCCTGGAGATGGGAATGAGATGGGTGTGCCTGGGAAAGAAAAGCCCCAGGGTGACTGGAATTGAGAGTATGATGGGGAGAAGGGAGGGGATGGGGCTGGAAGGTAGAGGACTAGATGAGAGAGGCCCTTGAAGACGGTGCTGCCCTCTTTGCTCCAGACCCAGCTTTCTCTCCCCCGCTCTGTGAGTCAGTCTTCAATTTTATAATGTGATTTTATTCACTGCTAAACAGCTACCGTGTCAGACTGCTACATCCACACATGCTTTTTTATTTACTTTTAGGTTTTTTTTTAAGATTTTATTTATTTTTAGAGAGAGAGGAAGGGAGGGAGAGAAACATCAATGTGTGGTTGCCTATCACGGACCTCCCACTGGGGACCTGGCCTGTAACCCAGGCATGTGCCCTGACCGGGAATCCAACCAGTGACCCTTTGGTTCACAGACCAGGGCCCAATCCACTGAGCCACACCAGCCAGGGCTATTTTTAGTTTTTAATTGAGTTTGAGAGAGAGAGAGAGAGAAACACCAATTTGTTGTTCTACTTACTTATACATTCACTGGTTGCTTCTTGTGTATGCCCTGACTGGGGATCGAACCTGCAACCTTGGCAGTTCAGCCGCGGTGTATCAGGGCAACGCTCTAATCAACTGAGCTACCTGGCCAGGGCCTGGAAACTTCTGCTTTCATGTTCTTGGGAGCCCTGAACCACCACTTAAGAACCACAGAGAGGCTGCTGAAGAGACTATACCTAGAGAGAGAAACCCAGCTGTCCTAGCATTCCTGCAGAGCCCAGCTCACAGCTGGTCCATCAGCTGGTTAGAGTCACACAAGTGACTACTAGCGAGACCAGCAGAAGAACTGTTCAGCTGGCAGGATCATGACAAAGAAGAAAAAGTTGTATTAAGTCATTACATTTGGGGGTCGTTCATGTTACACAGCAATAGGTAAGCATATTCCCCATATCTAAAGCCAAGGGCACTGCTTCCTCTTCAGACCTGTCTTCCTGAAGTCACAGTTTCAGTTAATGGCACTCAAGCCAGAGCCAGAAGCAGAGATGTCATCCTCTAACCCTTCCTCCCCCCACTCTTATCCAACCAGCCGCTGCGTCTTGCTGGCTTGACCGTCTAAATATTCCTTGAATCTGGCCCTCTTCTATTGCTCAACAACTTTGCTCCAGTTCAGGTTCTGTCGTAACTGCTCTTGACCTGTCTGTCTTCATGCCTGCGGCCTGGTTCTTGGATCTGCTAGGTTGCTAATGGTGATCCTTGTACAACACACACCCAGCCAAGGCAGTTCCCTGCAGCCTGAAGAATGAAGCCCAAACCCACCTAGAAAAGGCTTTGAGAATGGCCTTCACCCACTTTTGCAAATCTACTGATAACTACTTTTGACTCGTTACATCAGTCAAGGTTCAGATGGAGACAGAAACCACACCAGTTATTTAATGGAGAATATTCAGTACAAGAAATTGTTAACTACGAATCAACCGGTTAACCACGTAACAGAAAGGGGGAAAGAGAAAACCTGAAGGCATCGCAGAGGTAGCATCTACGGGCAGCAGCTCTCACCACTGGGGCTCAGAGAACAAAGGGAAGGGTTGGTGTGATTTTAACTCAGAAATGACACCAACCCCTGACTTCAAGGAGGGGGCTCTTGCTAGTCTTCCTGTCTGGGAGGCTGCTGCTCCGGGAGGGAAACAGCTGTCAGGGTGAAGTGTTGCTGGGACAACGCTCCCTGGCAGGAAACTTTCCTAGCCCTCCAGCCCCGCAGTGTCCCTGGAGCACTCCCTGTGGCAAGAGTGACCCCTGGGACAGCTGGTGGGGCAGACCTGTGGTTTTTCTGTGCATCTCAAAGCGGGGCTGGAGGCAGAGGTGGGGAGCTGAGAAACAGCATCCGGGTAACTGACGCACTTGCCTGTGGCTGCCCCTTCCCCTTGCTCTGCCAGGGCTGTTTCCTCTCCCAGATATGCAGGTGCTTCTTCTCTCAGCCAAGGGCATGCCTACTTTTCAGCTCGGTCCTCACTCTCTCAAAGGAGCCTTCCTAGACTCCTCCATGAGCTCAAGCACCTTTATGATGGCTCTGTTGGCATCTCTTTCACAGTCAGTTCCAGGGTTAGACTTTGGGGAATGTTTTGGTTAGTGCCCACTAGGCTGTAAAGGCATTAATCTCCAGGACCAGGACCATCCACTGCCACCTCCTTGATTTGTTTTACCTAAACTGGTGTTACTAACCTCTAATGTAGTCGCTGGCACAAAGTAGAGGCTCGCTAAACATCTGTTGAATGAGGTGAGAAGTGCATGTGTCAAAGGGTGAGAGGCAGCCAATACCATGCCTGAGTGGGGGTTTTCCTGAATTGCTTCCAGTACCGTCTCTGTCCCCATCTCGACACAACTTCTTCTTGAGCACGCAAATGTTATGCACAGATACAACAGCTGTATTGTAAATGTCCACTGAAACACCATTGTTTTATGTTGGTTCACAGACGGCCACAAGGATCTGGCTTGGGTGCTTAGAAAGTAACGCGAAGGGTGTGAGTTTCTAGGTCAGACCTCTGCTTCCCGAACTTAGTCCTCATGTGCAGCCACAGCGTGGGAGCCACTCTGAAACGGAGTAGTTCCAACCAGGCTCGGAAAACACTGACGCATTAACTACAGTGTCTCAGATTTCTTTGCTGCACCCTTCATATTTTTTTTCTCCTTTCACAACCTGACAGATTTGTACTTGTTGTCACCTACACTGGGTCATAAACTAGTCTAGAGAACGGCGGTGAACCCGACAGATGAAGGTCTTGTTCTTAGGGAACTATTTTTATTTTTACCTTCTAGGTTCTTGTGTAAGGATTAAATGAAATAATGGAAGTTATTAGCAAAGCAGTGAGTTTATCTATGTGGATACGTATACACAATACGTATTTACGTCTATAAACGTTAGGTTGGAAGATTCATAATCATTCTTGCCGTGACTACTCCCCGCCCCATTTGTCTTAAAGAGCTCACACCTTAACCTCCAAGCGTCCCAACGCCTAGGTTTCTTTCCAGCACAAGGCGAGTGCGATGCGCCGCCAGTAGGGGGCAAGAATTAACCAGGCATGCCTATTACCTAAGCAACAGAGGCAAACAGCGTTCTCAGAATGACTTTACAAAAGGGTTACTAAGAAGTAAATTTGTTTATTCTGTTAGATCATTATAAGTAAGTGAAAGGTGGGAGCGGCAGACTAGAGGCATTGGGTCAAGGCGCTCTGCAGCAATCACTGAGAGCAATAGTTTCTTCGGGTTACCGGAGGTGTGTGCGGAAAGAAGTGGGGATGACGGTGCTCACACTCCTTAGGATATGATCATGGTAGTCAGCCTCCGAAGGGCCCCGAGTTCCTTGCGGTTTCATCCTGAATAAAGTGCTTTGAACGAGCCTAACAAGCAATGCATATGTGAACATTCTTTTCTAGGATTAAGTACGTAATGAAGAGTTTCCCAAAGTAACAGAGAAACCACTAGGTAACTTCCCGGGCCAAAGACCCACACCAAAGGGGATTTGAAAACAGTTTCGGACCCCTCCTAGCCCGACTTTGAAAGCAGGTGCGGAACGCATGCGCCCGGCCCACCCGCGGGCCTGCGCGTGGCACCCACGGCTTGGACCTTCTTCCCGACAGCCAGCGGGGTAGAAGGGAGGGGAAACGGAATTCTCGCGAGGTCTTTCGAGCGCCAGCGGAAGCAGTAGACACGTGACTCTCCTCAGCGGCCTTCGCCTTCCCCCTCCCCCTTCTCGGAAACCCGGCCCCCTCACCCTCTCCCACCCCGGAGCCGCGGTAATGGACCGTTTGGGTTCCGGAATTTCCTTGGATCCAACCACTGGTACCAGGGCGACGGGAGCCGACGGAGTCCGTGTTTGGCGGCGAAGGCAGGGGGCGGTCAAGATGGGGGGGGTAAATCATCTCCCTTCGCCTAGGAGGGAGGCGGGGCGGAGAGGGGCGCGGGGAAGCGAGGTGGGGGAGGGAGGAAGTCACGTGGGGCGCGCGGCGCGCGCTGCGCCTCATCCGTCGCCCCACCCCCTCCGCTCCTGGCGGGGCGGGGGGCTGGGGGGAGGGGCGTCAAGATGGCGGCGGGGAGGTAGGCAGAGCCGGACGCCGCTGGTGCCGCCGCCGCCACCGCCGCCTCCGCTCCTGTCGCCTGTGGTTCTTCGAGCTCTCGCCGCCCGGGAGAAGCTGTGCCGGCGTCGCATCCCGCGGGGAAAGTAAGTCCTCTCCTGAACCCTCTTCTGCTTCTGCACTCGCTCTCCCGGACAGCCTCCCACTCCCACCCTCCTTGGGGAGCTGTGCGGGGCCGGGCTGGGGGGGGCGCCGCCACCTCACCCCGGTTTGGAGCCTCCCTCGCCGCTCCCTCAGCTGCTCGTCCCGGGGGCCTCGGGGTCATGGTCCCGGCTGCTGCCCCGCGGCGCTCGCTTCCTCCGCCCGTCAGCGCCGGGCCCTGTGGTCGCCGCGCGTGGGGCTGACGGGCCCCCGCTGTCCCGGGCCGGAGGCACCCCCTCTGGGCGGGGAGGCAGGGTGTGCGGACCCCGGCTCCGGCTCCGCTTGGGTCGCCTCCCTTCCTTGCCCGTTCGACAGCGGGGCTGCGAGGTCCCGGACCCGCAGGAAAGTGAGCTCCGCAACCCTTCAAAAGTCCTGCTGCCGGAGGATTGCTCCCGGTTTAGGGCGAGTGCGGGAGGCGACAGGGACGCCCCGAGTCTGGACCCCGCACCGACAATTTGTGATCACTTGGCCCCTGGGGCTGTGGGGAAGGGACGCGGGACACGTGGGGGGCCCTTTCACGCCTCACCCGGTCTTGAGGGCGATTTTGCTCCCAGCGAGCTCGCCTGTCTCCCGCGCCGACGCGTCTGTGTGGAGGGGAAGGGCGGCGGGGCTTGCCTACTCCGAGCGAGTTCGGCGTAACTAGCACCTAAAGTTCCCCAAGCAGCGTGTGCGGGTGCTTTCCCAGAAGTGGTTTGGGGTCGGTTTAACCGCCGAGGAGCTGCGGATGTTCCCGAGCTGGCGATTGTTTCTTTCCTGGCCGTCCGGCCCCTCCCCTTTCCACCCCGGCTTTGTGCTTCTGTTTGGGGAAGGTTTGCGGACCCCTAACTTGATCCTCGCGCGGAGGAGCTCTTTTCAGGGGCGTGCTCCGTTTACTGTGGGCGGCTGTTGTTTTGGGGAGTCGCTGGTGGAGAAACGTGGGAAAAGAACGGGCGAGAAAATGGGAGTCGAGGAAAGCAACGTTTTTATCCATTGAATTGCGCAGCCAATTGTAACAGCACCCGGAAGTTTGTGCTGAACACGTGTTGATGAGGGAAGGTGGAAAACTGGGTCCCCTTTGACCTTTGAAAGTTGATTATTGGCAGTTTATGTTCAGTTAAATGTTTCGTGCTCTCTAGACGATTAGGGTTAGAGACGGAATGGGGCTGCTCGCGGGGTCGCCCGGAGGGCGCTGCGCGCTGTCAAAGCCCGGCTGCCCCCGCGCCCGTAGCCCGGACTCCGCAGACGCGCACAGCCAGCTAGAGGGCCGGACCGCATTTTTTCCAGGTTATTTTCGGCAGATCAGAACCGGCGGCCCGCAGAACTGGTTTTCGTAAGCTGCGGGGGGAAACCGTCATCATTTCACAAAAGGTAGTTGGTACAGAATTTCTGGGATAAAATGCAGGATTTGGTGCTAGTGCCTGGCGTGGGACATTAGTTTTGTAAGCAAGGGGACGTTTTAATTTCGTGTTTAAAAAGGTTTCCGAATTGTACCTTACCAAAGGTAAGACATTTTTAGTTTTCTCTCTGGCTTCTGCTTTTCTCCCAGTCTAATTTTATGCCACATGATTCTCATGACAGTTTTAAATAAGTTTTACGTTACTTGCTGGGTAAGCCATAAAAAGGGAGGCTTAGTGGTTTACAGTTTGTTCATTCACTTATTCATTGAATGTTGTTATGTCAGACAATTTTATATGTATTTTTATTTTTTAAAAGACTTTATTTTTAGAGAGAGGGAGGGAGACATCAGTGAGAGAGAGACATCAGCCTCTCAAACATGTCCTTACCTAGGACGGAACCTGCAAACCAGGCATGTGCCCTGACCAGGAATCATCTGGCAGTCTTTCGCTTTGCGGGACATCCAGCCAACTGAACTACACCAGTCAGGGCTACGTGTATTAAAACAATTTTTTTTTAATTTACTGATTTTCGGTAAGAGTCAGACATGGATCTGTTGTTCCACTTAACACGTTCATTGGCTGATTCTTGTGTGCGCCCTGACTGGGATCTGACCTGCAGCCTGGGCTGTCGGTTCATGCTCTATTAATCAATGAGCCACCCAGCCAGGGCCAATTTTACATGTCTCAAAGGTTTTGCTGAAATTACTATTTAAAAACAGGCAGGATGGAGATTCTTTTACCTGCTTTTTAAAAAATGATTTGCCGTCCTGGCCGGATAGTTCCATTAGTTAGAGTGTGGTGGTCCTGATACACCAAGGTTGCAGGTTCGATCCCCAGTCAGGGCACATACAAGAAACAATCAGTGAAGGCAAGGCATCAATAAGTGGAACAGCAAATTGTTGTGTGTGTGTATCTCTCTCTCTCCCTCTCCCTCCCTCCCTCTGTCTCTCCTTCCCCTTTCCTTCCCTAAAATCAGTAAATAAAATTTTTAAGAAAAGATTCGCCTAAAGCTACAGATATGTGTTGGCATTTCTCAGTCTCTAGATTGAGCTTTGATTTCAGACCTGCCACCTGTGAAGGACACACACACTTGGATGAGGGATCTGACCTGTCATGAGGCTCTGTGAGTTCCACGCTTTGCCTGCTAGCAGTAACGATACTTTCTGAGAGGAATTGCTTTCACATTAAATAGTAAATTAATAACCAATATGATGTAACCTTAAAGTTTTTGCAGTGTTCTTTGTTTTTTTATTTTTTTAATGCTAATTGACAGATCCACTTTGTGGTTGAATTTTCTGTAGGTGGAAAAAGATAGACTCTGTAAGAGCAGAACCTATTTTATGAATAAGATGCAGTACAGAACCCATCAGCCCTGGCTGGTGTAGCTCAGTAGATTGAGCACTGGCCTATGAACCAAAAGGTGGCCAATTCAGTTCCCAGTCAGAGCACATGCCTGGGTTGCCCGCCACTTCCCCAGTTGGGGGCGTGTGAGAGGCAACCTGTCAACATCTCTCATGCTCATGTTTCTTTCCCCTCTCTCTAAAAATAAATAAATAAAATCTTTTTAAAAAACCATCAAATTAACTTATTTATTTTTTTGGAGGCAGCATATAGCACAGAACATTTTTGCCCCAAACCTTTACATTGTGACTTAGTACATATATACACATAGACTGAAAAACTCATTTCATGAAACATCTTCTCTCGCTACATGCTATGCACTACTTTTCTGTTTCCACGCTGAAGTGTTTAAAAATACTGGTCGTGGTGCACTAAATTGATTGGGCAACCCACTATGTTGTGGCCAGCAGTTTGAAAAATACTGGTATAAGGTTAAGTGTACAGAACCTTGGAGGGATGTGGTGTCAAACCTTCCTGGGTTTGTAATTCTGCTCCACTCTGGCTTTGTTGTTACCTTGTTACACGTCCTCTCTAGGCCTCAGTTTCTTATCTGTGACAAGGGCATAAAGGGCAGCATTTACTCCTGGGTATCTTGGGGGATAAAAAGAGAAAAAAGTCCAACCCTGTACCAAATCTGAAGAAAGCTGGCCATGTGAGTGTGATGGAGGTGATCAGTTTCATTTCCTCACCTGGTTCTTCTGTTTCTTTTGTACAGGGCTTTTGGGAAGTTACTCATGATCTGCAGATCTTGTGTGAACCCTTGCTTCCTATAGGTTTTGCAATGAGAGTGGGAGAAGCAGCACTTTAAGCACTTGCTCCCTTGAGAATTAGGTGTTTAAAAAATATGAATTATATCTTTTTAGGTAAACAAAACCCACTTTGAGGAACTTTATACTGACCTTTTTTCTCATGTTCTTAAGCAGCATTCAGTAGACGCTTAATAATACTTGTTGATGGACTGTGTCAGCTAAATTCTAAGTGGATCATTATCCTTCAATTTTTTTTTTTTTTTTTAAGATTTTACTTATTTATTTTTAGAGAGGAGAAGGGAGAAAGAGAGGGAGAGAAACATCATTGTATGGTTGCCGCATGTGCACCCCCTACTGGGGACCTGGCCCACAACCCAGGCATGTGCCCTGGCTGGGAGTCTAACTGGTGACTCTTGGGTTCATAGGCCAGCGCTCAGTCCACTGAACCACATCAGCCAGGGCCAAATTCTTTTTATTAAAGATTTTATTTATTTATTTTTAGAGGGGAATGGGGGAGATCTGTTGGTTGCCTTTCACGTGCCCCCACCTGGGGACCTTGGCCCACAATGTGCCCTGACTGGGAATTGAACCAGCGACCTTGCAAGGTTTGCAGGCCTGCAATCAGTCCATTGAGTTACACCAGCCAGGACCTTTCAGATTCTTAAACTACATGTCATTCATCACATCTGGGCTGCATAAAAGCAGAATTAAAGCTGAATCAAAAATAAGACATGCAAAAAAAAAAGGCCCTGGCTGGTGTAGCTCAGTGGATTGAGCGCAGGCCTGCAGACCAAAGTGTTGCGGTTCGGTTCCCAGTCAGGGCACGTGCCTGGGTTGCAGGCCAGGTCCCCGACAGGAGGCTCGCAAGAAGCAACCACACGTTGATGTTTCTCTCCCTCTCTCCTTCCCTTCCCCTCCCTCCTTCCCTTCCATTCCCCTCTAAAAATAAATCAATAAAATTTAAAAAAAAAATCAGACATGCTTATTAGTACTATTAAATAACAAAAAAAATGTTATTCTGGCAAAGATACTAAGTGATATTTTCTGTGCACATTTAAAGGTGTCTATTGTCTCCAAGAAACCAACCGATTAAATGAATAAACTGGATGTGTGACACTTTAGGTAAAAAGGGAACTAGTATTTTTTTTTTAAGGTTTTATTTATTTACTTTTAGAGAGAGGGGGAGGGAGGGAGAAAGAGAGGGAAAGAAATATCAATGAGTGGTGGCCTCTCACGTGCCCCCCACCGGGGACCTGGCCCACAAGCCAGGCATGTGCCCTGACTGGTAATCGAACCTGTGGCCTCTCGGTTCACAGGCCAGTGCTCAGTCCACTGAGCCACACCAGTCAGGGTGGGGAACTAGTATTTTGTAGAACTAATGTGGAGGGTAATTATCGAATAGATTGCCAACAGATAGTTTGTATTCTGGGAAATAAAGTTGCATCAGCAACATGGAAGAAGACATTTATTGGACTTGATACTAATGTTTATCAAAATGATAATAGCTAACATTTATTTCAAATAGTACAGCAATCCTATGAGGTAGGTTCTATTTTATTCGCATTGAAGTTGAGGAAACTGAGTCATAGAATATTATTTGATCTTGTTATACTGCCAGTGGATGATGAAGCCAGTATTTGAACCCAGATACTCTGTTTGACTCCCCAGTCTCCTCAACCTCTGTTGGTGCTGCTGCTGCTGCCGACTCGTCCCTTGTGCCTGTCTGGCCAGAGCTGTAGACTGTAAAGATCTGTGTTAGGTCTCAACAAGGGAAACCTTGTCCCTGCCACCGACAGGTTTCAGCCTTGGTTTTCTCAGTGGGAACTGAATCCTTTCATTCTTCCGATTGGCTATTGTTTCCTCGGGATTCTCTCCCTGCCAAGGATGGCTCTTAGTTTCTCTCTACTCCTGTGTCCTTGTTTCTTATGTATCATTGTTGCTTTCATAGTGTACTGTTTTGAAATAGGTGATATTTTCAAATGTATTTGTGATAAAAATGGAGCCATTTTGTTGTCCATTGTTTGAGATAGCATAGAGTCACTGCTGTTAGTAACTTTTGGGTTTGTTACAGTGCTACATGGTGAATGTCATCTGAGGTCTGTGAAATCCTCTGCAGCCACGCTGTAACACAGTTCTCTTACACATAACAGCATTTGCATTTATATGGTATTTGTGTAATTTACATGTGTATTTTTATGTACTTGTGTATTTGTACATGGGTATAGAGGGAAAATGTTTTCCCTCAGGAATAAATCCTACTTATTTATAAACTGAGGAACAGAAAACTGGGTAGTATCAACTTTTAAGGGCTCTCTCAGCCTGAGCACTTAAATTCTGTGAGTCTGTAATAATTTCGAAATAGGAATATGATTAAATATGACAAGTTTTGCCTGAAGGAGTTAAAGAACGGCACAGATGTTGCCTCTCTGTCCCTCTTCCTCCTCACTGCAAAAACAAGTGCAGCTAGAGAATTTGTATCCAATTGGCTAAGAGAGAAACTATCCCTAGGTTTTGTGTGTAAAATGTATATAAAGTGAAAGTGTCTTTTATTGATAGCTTGTAAAAGAAGATGTCTCTTACAGACGTTGTCAGCACGAGGTCACTTCTCAGACCAGAGGTCTCAGATGGTGGCTCCTATGAGTGAATTGGGAGTGGGTGACTGAACTGGTGCCATCACTTCTGGTCTGAACACCAACAAGTTTCTCCCCCAAAGCCCTCCCTTCCGTGAAAATATGTTTTTTAATTATATGCTGTCAACATGTGAAAGCAATTCTCAACTAACATAAGCAGGGCTAAGTTTATTAGCAATTTCAAATTCCACTTTTCATGACAATCTGGTATAATCTACAGGTCGTCTTAGGGTTTGGGTGTTTTTTAAGATTTTACTTTTATTTACCTTTTGAGAGCAAGGAAGGGAGGGAAAAAGAGAGGGAGAGAAACGTTAGTGTGTGAGAGACATCAGTTGGTTGCCTTTTGCATGCCCCCAGCTGGGGACCTGGCCGGCAACTCAGGCCTGTGCCCTGACTGGGATCAAAACGGAGACTTTTCTGTTCACAGGCTGATGCTCAGTCCACCGAGCCACACGAGCTAGGGCAAAGATATTTTTGTGCTTTTAATGCTCATTGTTTAAAAAGTATATTTCTAAAAGCTCTCATTAATTCAGTAACATTTTCAGTGAATTTTTTTTGGTTCCATGAGTAATGTTTCTGTACTCTTGAGTATAAATAGACAAGGCTTGGTGCGTATTTGATGAATTGATGGGCCCTGGGACCTCCAAGCATTCTGTGGTCTGTAGTTTAGGAGTCACTGGTTTAAAACAATGTGCTTTTGTTTTGAGTGTAAATAAACTATTTCCAGTATTTACTTTTAAAGGATGACATTTTGATAGTCTTGAGTTCTATTAATTTAGGTCAAAGATAGCCAGAGCAAGTGGGCCAAGACCCCCTATTCCCATGGGTCCTAATGAGGTATTGTATGGAGTGAAACTGGTTTTTAAAGCATTGCTTAATTAAGCTCTCGTGGTATGTATTTTTACTGTGTACTGTGATCATTTGTAAGGTATGGTCAACTACATCTATATTAGAAAAATGGGTCAACCTGAAGTCCATCTTGGGACGTTTCTGCTGTTTGTCTCTGATGGTTCTTTCATACTCTTTTCATCCTGCTGTGTAATATTCCATCATCTTCCAGTTTTAAGTGTTGAAACTTCAAGGTTACCAACATTGACTTCTTAAATGTTAAAAAAATCCTCACCTGAGGATGTGCTTACTGATTTTTAGAGAGAAAGGAAAGGGGAGAGAGAGAAACATCAGTGTGAGAGAGAGGCAGCGATTGGTTGCTTCCCTTACACTCTGACCTGGGATCGAACTCGCAGCCTTTTGCTGTACAGAGATGACACTCCAACCAACTGAGCTGCCTGGCAAAGCCAGCACTGCCTTCTTGATCTAAGCACTGAAAAGAGAACAAATGGGCTTTGAACCATCTAGGTTGGGTGGGCGACAGTGGCCAGGCAGTCTCAGTTTTCTGAGCCTGAGTTCTATCTTGCTTCGGGTTGTGCGCTTGTGACGCACGTGAAGAGCCTGACACCACATCAGGCTTGACAAGATACTTCATCACTGTCTGTTCCCCTCCTGCCACCTTCCTGCTGAAACCACTGTCTTCCTTAGCCTTCTTTCCCTTTCTCTACTGAGTGTTGGGCTCTCTGTCCTTCCTTCCATCCTTGAAACAGTGGGTCTGCCCTTAGTTTCAATTCTGGATGTCTGTGGTTTTCTGCCTTGAATTCATTCATGTGTCTGTTACAACTTTTTTCTGTGTGATACACATGCTTGCGTGACATGGACCTACCCAGGGAAGGGTTTCTCGGTTGAATGCCCCGCTGTCGTCTACAGTGGTAGTCCTTGTGTGTTGCAGTCACGGTCACGGCGTTCGTGGTAGCGCCTTTCTTTTTGTGGGGCGTAACGAAGCGCTGGCATTTAATTCTGTTGTGCAGTCTGAGAACAAAGGGCCAGCTGAGAATTAGTGTCTTATTTATATAACATGAAATTAGTTTTCTGAGAAAAACAAGGACAGATTTGCCATAAGTATGTTTGTGTATATAAATTGGTTATTTCAGATACATTAATGAGGGAAGTTAAAATTGAGGAAGCTCTCTTGAGGTTTTGTTCCTTGTTGGTGGTAGAATACTTCGATCTTGCTCCAAAGAGGACAGTTGGGAAACCCTAATGTAAAGTGTAGCTGCTTGCTCCTAAATAGGCATTTCCCCCTAAAATCCGTGTAACTCATCTTTCAGGTCTCCTGGGCTCAACTTTTGATTACCTCTCTAGTTATCCATCAACTCTTATTTTTTAGATTCTCCCCTTTTGAGCTTTTATTTAAACCTGGTCTTAGGGAATCTCCTTCCTAAGTACCTTGAAATCCACGCCCCCTTCTTCGTCTTTACACCCTGCTGGTACAGCACGTTGGCTCTCCTGGTCTGCCGCAGCAGTTTCGTAAGGTGTCTCCTTGCTTCTGGTCTTGAAGAGGGTTAGCGTCGTTCATGCCTGCAGGAGACTGAGTTACACTGTCCAGAAAACCCTGGTCCCAGGGCAATTTCTTCATTGAGACTCAACTCCACACCATCTGCCCGACCTCCCTCCCTGGGCAAGGCGCAGCTTTCCCTTCAGTTCCCACAGCGTCTATGGGCACACTCTTGCAGTGATTTTCAGACTGCTCCATCCCTTCTGTCCTAATGTGGATTTTGGGGATCAGAGGCTATTTTCCTCCTTTTGACTAACATGCTTCAAGTTCTTCATAAATACTGAATGAATGGGTCTGGTAGAAAATGTTGGTTTGTGTGTAGGAGATAATTAGTTGTCATTGTAAGTTTGTTATGTTAACATTTAATATTCTGTTCTAAAGATGGTGGAGCCAGGGCAAGATTTACTGCTTGCTGCTTTGAGTGAGAGTGGAATCAGTCCGAATGACCTCTTCGATATTGATGGTGGGGACGCAGGGCTTGCAACTCCAGCACCTCCCCCTCCAGTTCACCAGGTGAGTGAGAGTTTCCTAAGCCTCTGAAAAGGAGGGGTTTTCTTCATTTTAATTTGTACTTAATAAAAGTAGGTGTTATTAAGCCATAATTTTAAATATGCATATGAAGGATTTTTTTTTTTTTTGGAAGATTTTATTTATTTATTTTTAGAGAGAAGGGAAGGAGGGGAGAAAGAGTGGAAGAGAAACATCAACATGTGGTTGGGGGCCTGCCCCATAACCCAGGCGTGTACCTTCACTGGGAATCGAACTGATGACCCTTTGGTTCCCAGGCTGGAGCTCAATCCACTGAGCCACACCAGCCAGGGCTGAAGGGTTTTTTTATGTTAGTATTAGTCTTAAATTCATGAGGTGGAAAACATTTGCAATGAAAATTGAGACATTTTTTGTTTTGTTATACCATATATGCAAAAATAAGAGATGAATTGTTTATAGAGTGTTCTGGGAGGATGGTTAATTTCCTTAATAGTTTGTCTCTATGTACTGAATAGGAACATTTTTCTGAGGTTTCGCTGTACACTTTTTCTGAAAGCAAAAGGGAGATTCTGGTGTCAGTGTGACTCTGTGAAGGTGCTGGTGCTTGCAGAGACGGTGGCTTTTAACCTGGCGTTCGTGCTCTTACGTTCTGTTGGAAAGGAAAGACTGCCATTCTTTAATTTTTTTAAAGATTTTATTTATTTACTTTTAGAGAGGGGAAGGGAGGGAGAAAGAGAGGGAGAGAAGCATCAGTGTGTGGGTGCCTCTTGTGCGCCCCCCAGTTGGGGACCTGGCCTGCAACTCAGGCCTGTGCCCTCACTGGGAACCGATCCGATGACCCTTTGGTTCGCAGGCCGGCACTCAGTCCACTGAGCCACAGCAGCCAGGGCTTTTTGTTCTAATAAAATAAATACATCTCTTGTTCTTGAAATGGAATTCACTGTGTCATTCTTTATGTTTCTCGATGTTGTTCTCTCTCCAGTCAGTGCCACTCAGTACGTTAGAACTAGGTCTGGAGACTGAAGCAGCAGCTCCTGTTAAGCAAGAACCAGAGACGGCACCTAGCCCAGCACTGTTAAATGTTAGGGTAAGGACTGCTTAGACTCGGCCTTGCTCCTGAAACAGCTCAGGAGTGGAGTGAGAAAACAAGTTTTTGTACGAGACAGCTTTATCTCAGTAGTTCTGCTTTCTGCTACTTCTTTCACAATATTCTGCTCTCATCTCCTACTTTGTAAAAACATTTCGTTCCATTGTTATGATAGTTATGTTGTTCAAAAGATAATTTGGACAGAACAGAAACTTACTGCAAACGATACAAAATTTATGAAATAAAAGATCAACTATGCATTATCCCACTGCACTTTTCAATTTTGCTCGTCTAGTTCAGCTTTTGTTCATTGGTATATGTAACTTTTTTTCTTTTTTAAATTATATATTATTGATTATGCTATTATAGTTGTCAGTATATATAACTTTTATGTGATTATAATTGTGGTTTAAATATGGATTTCCTTTGACCTTACCTTAAATATAGCAGTTATTAAGTCAAGTGGTATAAAATTATTGGACAAACGTTAAAATTTGATAATTTGTGGTAAATTATGTTTTTGAGACTTTTATGTAAAAGTGATTAGTAGCTAGAAGATTCTTGTTATAGGCATCATGGAGAAATAAGATAGTTTGAGGTGGAAAGAAAGTAGAAACGTACTTGAACTTATAAAAGTGTCTTAGTTATACTGGTGTTGCTTGTAGCCACAGACATACTTAAATCCTGACTTCTGTTTCATTTCCGTCCAGCCCCGCCCCTGCCCCCGCCCCCGCCCCTGTAAAGACGGTGCAGTTTTGGTTTAGGCTCAGAGGCGGTACGCACATCGTTGCCACTGTTTGTGCTGTACGTAGTTGGGTCGTTGGTGTGACGTAGGAATTTAAAACTCTGCTTGGTGGTTTTAATTTGTTAAGTTCTAAACGTTAAATAGCCTGCGTGAGAGCAAAAGAAGCATTGGACGGGAATCACGGCGTGTTAGAAGCGGAAAGTGGTCCACAGAAAGCCTGGGCCTCCAGCGGTGTTGTGACTTACCTGAGGTCATCTCCCTCGCTGGGGCAGAGCTGGAATTTTACATTCCTCCTGCTTCTGGCCCTCGTGTTAGGTAGGGTTACCTCACGTCCCATGTGACGTTTGCTCGCCCCGACGGTTATATAAAATGTCATGCTGCCCCGTACCTTCTTTCCTCAGAGTGGTGTGTTTTAACTTGGCAGTTTATTGTGTCCATGTTTAGTTAAGATGAGGTGCCCATGGTTAGGCGAGATTGAAAGTCTGTTTTAGATTTTCCATGGTGCGCTGTGGTTGCGGGTGTAGGCTGTACTGGAGAAGAAGACATCTCCAGTGGTGTGACGCACGTGCTTTTCTTTTCGCTGTAGCAGCAGCCTCCGTCGACGACGACATTTGTCCTGAATCAGATAAATCAGCTTCCGACCTTGGGATCTACCATTGTAATGACTAAAACACCACCTGTGACAACCAGCAGGCAGACCATCACTTTGACAAAATTCATCCAGACCGCTGCAAACACACGCCCTTCAGTCTCAGCACCAGCAGCACGAAATGCCGTGACCTCCGCGCCTCCGAAGGACCAGGTTCAACTGAAGGACCTACTAAAAAATAATAGTCTGAACGAACTCATGAAACTGAAGCCCCCAGCTAATATTGCTCAGCCAGTTGCAACAGCAGCTAGTAAGTCTTTCTGTTTTCAGTGGTGTCAGTTGTCTGCCTTGGTATTTGCAGCCTTTATACAGTTTAAGAGAAGCAAAAGTTTAGAAGCCTTAGCGTTTAGCTTTGAAATGAACTGTGGAATTACCAAGTGGCTTCGTTGGCATCACGAGATCTCAGTTTTATATATTGTGAATAACCGGTGAACATTTTTCTCAGTCCTTTAAACCAAAGCTTCTCAAACTTTATGTGCCTATGAGTCACTTGGGGATCTTGTTCAGAAACAGTCAATTCAGTAGGTCTGGGATGGGCCCCAGGAGTCTGCACTTCTAATAAACCTGTCGGAGGTGCTGTTGCTGGTGGTCCTTGGACCGTACTTGAGGCTCACGGGCTTTTAAACTGATAGTTTGACACTTTAACTCAGACCTTTACAGTTTTATGGTTTGCCTGTCATTGGCTTTGTTGCTTGTGGGAAGTTGTTTTTTTAGTAAATTCTCTTTTAAGATACATACACTCTCTCATTGTAAAATAACAACACTACATTTTCTTCGAAGGGTGAACTCACATAATACTTTTTAATAACAGCTTTATCCTTCCCCCCCTTAAAGTATACAATTGAGTGGATTTTAGTGTGGTCTCAGAATTATGTGACGGGTACCGCTCACCAGTCTGTGATGCTTCAAGGGCAGGTTAGATGTGAAGGGAGGAAGCCCAGCAGTGGTTTGGTCGTACCTTTTTAGGGGTCCATTCATGCGTAAAGAGTGTAGGTTTTATAGTTTCTTCCCCAGAGTGGTTTTTCTGTTGTTGCTTGTTCACTCAGCAAATATTTGTTACGTGCCTATGTGTCAAGCACTGTTCTGGGATTTCGAGGCTACGACTGAGAAGAAACTGTTCAAACCTCTGCTCTCATGGAGCTTGTGTTCTGGTGGGGCTGCACTGGATGTGTGTCACGTAGGACTTTGGGGACAGGCATGGTGGGAGAACCGGAGAGTGGTGTGTGGGCCAGGGAGAAGGCCCAGTTCTAAGTGTGGTGCTCAGAGGAGGCTTCGTATTTAATGCAGTTAGGTCATTTTTCAGGGTAAAATAGCATGAATTTGTCCTTTTTAACTCTGGCTATATAAAGTTTTAGTAATATATTTTTAGGAGCTGAAAAATGTGAATTCTTAAGAGGGATATTTTTTCCTTGACTTCTCCATTCAACTAAATAGTCTTTGAGTCCCTGTCATGGACTCAAACCGTGACGGGCACTGTTGGAGATGCTCAGTCGGACCTCAGTTATACCCTGAGCTGACCACTGTCTTGTACTAGTACGTTCCCTCAGGCTTCTGGAATGAGGTGATGGGCTTTGCGTGAGGTAGCTCCTCCTTCCAGTCAGCTGCTTTATTTTTCTGGTAGTGGGAGGTAAGTTTTCATACCTGCTGTAGACCAGTCTAGTTTTGTGGCAGAATTGACTGCCTGGCATTTGTCATACACTTGTGTTTATAAAGTAGAGCGTGGGGGCATTCCAAAGGAAGGGGCACAAAAAGTGTGTGTAGGCTGATACAGAAGTGTCTCCAGTGACAGGCAATTAGGGTACCAGATGCTCTTTCTTTTTGGGTCTACGCTGTTGTGCTCTTCGGCCATAGTCTTACTCTCGGCATAATTGTCCTGAACTGGGTGGTTGTGAGGTTGTCTTAACTGTCCTTGGGCTGATGGCTGTTTTCTGCTGACAGGGTGGGGCTGGGGCCCTGACCCAGCTGAGAGGTGCAGGGCAGGTCTGAGGTGGCTCTTGGGAGACTGGGAGGTGATGAGTGAGTGCAAACTGCTCTTCATGACGTTTTTGGGGTTGATGAGGAGAAAGAGTGCTGCCTTTGTGGGAGCAGCTCTCCGGGGGTTGCACTCCTTCCTTAGTTCAGCCGTGCCTCCGTGAGTTAGAGGGGAGGGGTGTGCACAGTTAGGAAGGGGTCCGGAGAGCTGTGAGCTGCCCGAGTAATCGCCGGCGCAGCCACTTCTCCCCCACGCAGGGCAGTCATTTTCAGACAGAAGACTGCAGATCGAGGGTGTCCTTGTGTGGATGGATGCCTGGGAAACTGTCAGACTAGGCCAGGGCTGGAAAAGAGTAAGTGAACACTGAAGATAAGCGAAGGTTTGTGTTGTAGAAAGTCATCTTTTTACTGAAAGGGAAAAAAGTATGAAACTGCAAAGAGCCAGGTGTTGCATGTTCTTCTTTATTTCTTCTGTGCTGCCCTCGTCCCTTTCAGAGCCCTGAACCGTTAGGGCTTTTCTTTGGGTTCCCGTCACTCTACAAGCAAGCTGTTCGCTGGCTCTCCCACACTTCTGTGGGACAGGCTGTGCCCCACAGGGACTTGATTGCCTCTGTTCCAGCGTTCTTTGTTTGTCAACACTTTGATCCTGGTCATTTTTGACTCCCAAGTGGCAGGCCTCCAAATACTCCCCATCTTTGGGTAGAATAGACAAAATGCTAATCAGTGTCCCTGGTGTGATTTTCACCCTGATCTCAAGAATCCCAGGTACCAGAATGCTTCCGGAACACCTAGAGGTGTGGAGGCTAGTTAGTTACAGAGGCTCTGGGGTCCTTGACCAGCAGTTCTGCTTTGACTGACACTCAGATTGAGGATTTCTATCGCTCTACCTAAAAAGAACGTGCAAAGAAAGGAGAATAGAGTTCCCAGTTGTTTTTTCTTCCCTTGTGGAAATAGTTATTTTGCCTTAAAAGTTAGTAAGGGCCATTAGATCTGGTGAGACTGATTCTGTCTTGGTGAGAGCACCGGGTTTTTGTTCACTTTTACTGAACCAAATGAAGTGTCTTAAAGTAGTGCCAGCTTCTGGCATTTATATCGAAATGAACTGTCAAATAGTTCTGGTTAAGGTGTCTTTTTGATAAATGGTTTTCATATTTTCTGTGCACACATTTCCTTTTAAGGTTAATTCTTCCATAATGGTACACAATTTTCATTCTTATGCTTAATTTAAGTTAGTGATAAGGAGATTGGTGTTTTTCAGTTTGGGAAGTGGGTAAACTACTGAATTTTTAAAGAAATTGTAGGAAAAGAAATTGAGATTTTGTTCTAAGATGTAAATTGACTCTCCCTTTCAGCTGATGTAAGCAATGGCACAATAAAGAAAGAGTCTTCTAATAAAGAAGTAGCGAGAATATGGATAAACGACATGAAAATGAGGAGTTTTTCCCCGACCACGGTGAGTGTCAAAGCTGTGTCTGTGTCTCTGTGCGGTGTGAGAGCGCACTGGGCTGCAGGTGCCCTGGCGGGCAGCTTGGTTGGTTAGAGCCTCATCCTGACACGGCAAGGTTGCGAGTTTGTCTTCCGTCAGGACACATACCAGTGATTGTGTAAATAAGTTGCACAAGAGGCCTGTCTGTCTGTCTCTCTCAAATCAACAAACAATAAAATAAAACAGCCCTCAGAAAACTTTCTTTGGGTGAAGGTGAGCTGCTCAGTTACGTAAACTAAGCATTAAGCCTCCCTGGAATAAACCAAGGTATTCTAACCAAGGTGGCTAAAACTAGCATAGCTGGTGGGATGGACGTAGCGTTATATGCAGTGCTGACATCTTTTTGTCGTGACTCGAATCTGGACAGGAAAAAACGAAACGTGGAGTTGAGTGTTCGTAACTGCTCGTTTGAGGACTGAGTCTGCACACGTAGCTGTCGATGAGCTGTCAGATCATGTCGCGGTCTGGGTGTGCACAGTTACGTGATAATCTTTTTCTTACACTTTGGAAAAGCTACACGCTTTGAGTCCGTTGACTCTATACATTTACTCAATAACTATGCAGTGTTTAATACTGAGTGTGCGTGCTAGGTTTCTACAAGAAGTGTCCTACATGGCTTCCCCTCAAAGAAACATACAGTTTGACAAACGCGTGTTCTAGTACTAAGTCACAGCAGAAGGCACATGGTGCTGCTCACAGCAAGGGCTGTGTGTTTGGAGAAAGGCGAGATCGCCCTGCCTGGGAAGACTTCCTGTTATAGAGCAGCTTACTGCTCTGTGGCGGTCGATGTTGAGTATGGAGAGACTCTGAGGGGACATCTCAGGAAGGGAGCTACATTAAAGCATTATTAGACACAGAGGGGTGATGGCCATGTGCTTAGGTGACACGGAGCCAAGACACTTGGCTTCCAGGAAGATGGCGTGGTTGGTTTGGGCTTTTTTTGGGGGTCCTGAGCTGAATTCAGAGGACTTTGGAGTTGGTGCAGTGGCTCGGAGTGTGGAAGGGCTTGCTGGTGATTTGGGGGAGAGGTCGAGGGGAGGCTGGTTAGGTGACGCAGAAGGGGGTGGAATGAGGGTCTGAACTTGAGGGGTTAGAAAGGGTGCGCGGAAAGGAAAAGAGGAAGGCCGTGAGAGATGACCGCACGTTATGGTATCAGGGGATCGATGGGACTTGGGGGTGGAACAGGAATTAGAGACAGTAGTGCAGCTGTGCTTGGGGACCAGGAGGACTTGTGCTGTCTGTCCCCGGGATGGAATGCTTGTGTGCCAGCCGCTTACCAGAGAGTGGTTTTTGGAAAGTAACAATGCATTTTTCTCCAAGATATGTCATTTATAGTTAGTGCTCAGGTTCATAGTCAGCCCATGTTTGCCCATGATCTGCCAAAGTTCTGTATTGTGCTGGTAGTTAGGGAACGTTGAACCCATTGCAGACTGGTAGCCTGTGGACCACGACCAGTGAATACGTGTGTTCTGTGTGGTCTCCACAATTTTCGAAAATTTTTGAATTTTTGCTAGCACATGAAAGCCTTGATATCTAGATTCCCTTAAAAAATAGGAGTGCCTGACAACCCTGGGCCCGTATTCCCCATCTGGTAAAGTGTGCCCGGAGTTGAGCGGTGAGCATGTGCTTTGTGTGTTGGGCGGGCACAACAGGCACCGCAGACTCCCTGCCTCCCGGGTGTCTCCTTGACCCTGAGCTTGCTGGCAGCTGCCATTTTATGCCCAGCTTGGTTACAGATGTTACCAAACATTTCTAAGATTTTGTGACCCTTTGGTATTATCACCTTATCTTCTAACTATACTCTTGGTGATTTTTTTAAAATTATGTATTTATTTTTTAACTTTCATTATTTATCTTTTTTTAAAAAAGATTTTGTTCGTCTTTAGAGAGAGGGGGAGGGAGGGAGGGAGAAAGAAAGGCTTTGAAACATCCATGAGAGAGAAACAGTGATGGCTGCCTCTCTCCTGTAGACCAGACCTACCACCCAGGCACGTGCCCCGAGCGGGAACCGAACCAGCAACCTTTTGCTTTAGTGGATGATGCCCAACCAACTGAGCCATGCCAGCCAGGGCTATTATTTTTCTATAGAGAGAGAAAAGGTAGAGGGAGACAGGAGGAGGCTGGTCACTTAACATAGTGTGTGTTCCTGTCACAGTGGAGGTGGAGGTGGCCGGGCTCAGAACGTGAGGCCTCTGCCCAAGACCGCCCAGTCGAATGAGAGTAGAACCGGGCTTAGATCTGTTTCTTTGGCCAGCCCCATTTTGTCTCCCATTTCCAAAAGTGGATTTCATTTTGGCGTGCTTTCTGAGAACATTCAGAGTTTTTTTGGATTTTTTCCTGTGGACTCTGTGGGTTGATACTGATTGGATGTTTCTCTCCCACCGCCCTTTTTCATCTCACATTTATTGAGCATCTGTGTGCCTTTCCTGGTCTGCTCTGGACTAAATGAAAACGAAGGAGGGCTGCCCTTACTTACCTTGCACTGCCACGCCACCCTCAGCCATCCCTGTAGGTCCTGCCTGGGTTTCTCTTTCTCCCCCTGCCTCCTCAGTGCACTGGCCTTCATAGCTGCTTCTCTGTCCTCTTCCTTGAACAAGCCTGTCTTCATAAAGAGCTTTCCTGAGGGTTTTACTGAGAGTGAACAGTGGCTTGTTCAGGGTCTGTCTGTCCCTGTCCCTCCCCACCCTGTCCCTTCCACACTCTGGAGAAACAAAGGGAACATAAGGTGGCAGTGACCCTTCACTGTTTGCCGGGGCAGTCCGGGTTCCTCCTTTTTCTGGGTGAAGACACTGGTGGCTCTGGTTCACTGTTGGATGTGCCAGGGTTTGGAGCATGGCTGACAGGGGACCCTGAGTGTGGGGGTGGCTGTGTCTGTGGGGCACAGGTGTCTATAGTAAACTTCCTTCAGAGGGACCTTCAAACTCCTGAGTTTGCGGGGCGTTGGCATTAGGTTAGGCTCGGAGGGAAAGGAGACAGACGGAGGTGAGCTGAAGGGGGTGGGACGCGATATGTGGTGTGTGTCTCACCTCCACCTGGGAGGTGGCATGTGCTGCTGGGCTCCTCCGCCTCTTCTCCCCATGCCCCTCCCTCATCCTGGTCTGGGCTGCAGGGTGAGGACAGAGGCCTGGGCAGTGGGCACAATGAAAAGGGCCAGCAGTTTGAGGTGGTGGTGCGGGAAGGAATGTGGAGCCCTGTGGCAACCCCTTTGTGTGTTGGGGGTGAGAGTAGGCCATGGGTGGTCTGTGCTCGTTATTGGAGAAGCAGCACAGCCACATGGTGGGACCCGGTTGCATGGACTGTAGAAGGGGCATGTCATGCTTCCAGGACTGAAGATTGTGGGTGTTTTTACAGCAGCTTTTCTGTGTTGGTTGGGCCTCCGGTCTCTGGAATTAGAAGTGACGATGCTCTCTCTGTGCTGCAGAAGGTTCCTGTTGTAAAAGAGGAAGATGAGCCAGAGGAGGAGGATGAGGAGGAGATGGGCCATGCAGAGACCTATGCCGAGTACATGCCAATAAAATGTATGTCTTGGGGATTTGTCAAAACCAATGAAGGGTTTCTTGGTGCCTCTTGAACTTAAATAACTTTCCCACATACATTGGTGACTGTTGGGGGTTCACCAGTGTTGGTTGGTGCCTCAGGGTCTGCTGAGCACGTGCTTTGTAATGTTTTAAACCGTCATGCGTTTGAAAATGTCTGCATGGAAATTGTACTGTGGGCTTTCTTCTTTTCCTACACAAATTTAGACCTTTGTTTTAGGTTGAAGTCTTTTATAAGAATAAAAGCTTGGATTTTATTTTGTTTCAAGTAAATTTTGTTCACATTAACAGTGATTATAAATGTGTGTCTTAGCTTTACATAGTCTTTAGACCTTATCTAAAATGAATCATAAAATGTGGCAATCGTAAAAATAAAATGTGCCATTTGAAATCGGTGGTTTACATTAACATAATTTCTGCCTTTTTTCCATAATGGCCATGAAAATTAATAATTTGTATAAAAGTTTTCATTAAATTAAGTAATAAGATAAAAAAAAAAACTTGCGGCTAGAGTTTGTCTTCTGTATACTCCGGGTTTCTATAGAAAGCCACTAATAATACCACTTAAACTAAAAATCTCTACTTAGCAGCTATGTATAGGTTCTAAGATCTCTAGTCATTTAAAATGAGGTTTAGGTCGTACTTTCTGAAATGTTATGTCCCTCCCTCCCAGTAATAGTCTCTTCACAAAAGGATTGAAATTTTTTTGATGGCCCTTTAAACCAGAGTTCGTCAAAGTAAATCTGAACCATTGCCTGTTTTTATAAATAAAGTTTTATTGGAACATAGCCATGCCTGTTGGTTTATTTATGGGCTGCGGCTGCAACAGCAGTGTTTGGTGTGGGAGAGAGACTAGATGCTCTGCAAAGCTGCAGCTGTTTACCCCCGACCATTTAATAGGAAAGGTTTGTTGACCCCTATTTTAAATTATGTTCACTTTATACATTTTTGAGAACTAGTTGCTATTTAATTTTGTAGCCAAGAGTTCTTTTTTTAAATTTTTAATACCATGCTTTTTTTTAAATCCTCACTCGAAGATATGTTTTATTGATTTTTTTTTAGGAAGAAGGAAAGAGTGGGGGGGGGGGACAAACATTGGTCGGTGTCTCCCCCGTGCACACCCTCACCAGGATCAGACCTGCAGCTCAGGCTTGTGCCCGGACCAGGGGCGGAACCCGCAGTCTTTCAGTGTACGGGCCGTGCTCTAACCGACCGAGCTACCCGGCCAGGGCTTTAGTCAGATATAAACGGTGCTTTACCAGTCATCAGTGACTTTTTATAGAATCCTGGAGTGTGTAGTTACTTATTTACTCATATTTTCTATCATAGGAAAAATATGCAGTATCTTAAAATATAACTGGAAGTCTTATCTAGAATAATTAAAATGAAACATTTTAAAATTTTCATTCAGTAAAAATTGGCCTACGTCACCCAGACGCTGTGGTAGAAACCAGTTCTTTATCCAGCGTTACTCCTCCTGATGTTTGGTACAAAACGTCCATCTCTGAAGAAACCATTGACAATGGCTGGTTGTCGGCACTGCAGCTTGAGGCAATTACATATGCAGCCCAGGTAAGCAGTACTCTGTCATAACTGCACAGCTTGTTTACTTTTAGTCGTAGTCAATAAACCATGGTTGTTTCAGTCCAGAGGTAACTTTTTCTGGCATGAAAAACTTGTGAATGTGATTTTTGTAGGTGTTCTGTGTGTTAGAAAATTAAATGGAGGTAGCATGGATGTGGGGAGTGTATTGCTCATGGAAATGACAAAGGCTATAGATAACCTTTTTCAATTTACTGGGAATACGTATTAAAACTCCAATACACATACCCTTTGACCCAACAGTACCACTGCTGGGGGTCTAGCCCGTAGAACACTGGATAAGAACAAAACATACAGGCTATTTGTTGTAGCTTTTCCCCACAGAGGCTGAAAGCTGGAAAAGATTTGAAAGCCCACACCCTTGGGGGTGACTGAGTAAAGTGTGGTGTTGCTGCTCAGGTGTCGTATCAGCTTTTAAATCAACGAGTTAGAGTTATGCCGGTTGTTTCTAAAGGGTTTCTGTCATACTCTGTCTTTGTAAATTAAATAATGGCCAAGTAGCCACCTACCCCCCACGTATGTGATGTAAACATTTGTTTTTGGTTGTGCAAATGTGGGAAAGGGTGTGGAAGGACGCGTGTCAGTTTGTTAAAGTTAGTTATTGGGTGCGTGTGTGGGCAGCAAGATTGAATGTATGGTAAATAAAAAGAAAGTGTCCATACTGAGCCAAACTGTATGCCGTTTATGTAAATGTAGGTCATGTGAATATAACCCTAAAACATGTATGAAAGATGGATGAAAGATTGATCACCAAAATACTAAAAGGAGTAGATTATTTACCAGCTTTTTCTGGTTTTTTTCCAGCAACATGAAACATTCCTACCTAATGGAGATCGTGCTGGCTTCTTAATAGGCGATGGTGCTGGAGTAGGAAAAGGAAGGACGATCGCCGGAATCATCTACGAAAACTATCTGTTGAGTCGGAAAAGGGCGTTGTGGTGAGTGCTGCTGGCCGGTGGTGGGGACGCGGTGGGGGTGTCCCTGTGCAGGTGGTCTCTTCAGCACGTGGGGCGGCTCTTCAATGCGCAGGTGGACATTTTTTGAGTTGTCAAGCTTGGTTTTATTTATTCTTGAAAACTGCCAGAACAATGGAATCTGCATTTATTTATGCATTTGTTTGTTTATTTTTGTGGCAGGTTCAGTGTTTCAAATGATTTAAAGTATGACGCTGAAAGAGATTTGAGGGATATTGGAGCAAAAAACATTTTGGTCCATTCATTAAATAAGGTATGAAAGTTTTCTGTTCAGTTGGTCATTCAATAAATGTTGACTCATGTGATGTGGGAATAATCAGTTTCTGCTCAGTGGCATTGTTACAAGGATTCAGTGAGTTATTTCACAGAAAACCTGATGAGTGCTGGCCTCTGGCTGTGTGTGTGGGTGACTGTGTGTCACACACAGTGCCAGGTGGGTTGTAACAAAATAACCCCAGGTTTATTGTCTCTTTGGAAGCTTTATTCTCCAGTCCTCAGTGTTACTTTGTTACTGTGTACTGGTGAAACTCACTACTGGGAAGGGGCTGTGTGACTCAGGTTCGTGTGGTGTGGAGACCAGTGTAGATGCTTGTACACCCGGTGGATTTGCGTATCCGTACCTGCGTGCATGTTCAGATACTTCTGACAAGTGAAAGAAAATGTGTCTCATTGTCTAAAGCACAGTGTGATTAGAATCTTAATTTTTAGCAAATCTTTTTTTTTTTCTTTTTTTTTTTAGATTTTACTTACTTTTTTAGAGACAGAGGGGAAGAGAAGGAGAAAGGGAGAGAAACATCAATGTGGGGGTGCCTCTTATGCGCCCCCTACTGGGGACCTGGCCAGCAACCCAGGCATGTGCTCTGACTGGGAATCGAACTGGTGACCCTTTGGTTCACAGGCCCGTGCTGAGTCCACTGAGCTACACCAGCCAGAGCTAATTTTTAGCAAATCTTTACTGTTTTCCATCTGTGCACAAATTGCTGGGGTTACAGGGTAGAATAGACAGACCTGGGTTCTGCAAGTCCCTTCCTTTGGCCCTTTGAAAATAAGTAACAGAAATCTACTCGCCACATGAGTCCTAGTTTGGTTCGGTGTTGCCCTGCTCACCAGTGTTTTTTTGAGGTGAGCATTCGGGATTGGACCGATAGGTAAAGTTCTGCGGTTTGAATGACTACTGCCTGTTCAGAGCAAAAACATGTAACTGGCATGTAAAGTATTTTTGATTTCTGAGTCAGGGTAATTGAAGAAGGAGGGCACATTAACTATTAATCAATAATTCTTATGTTTCCCTCAGAACTTAATTACAGTGCTTTGCATATTGTAGTTGAATGCATAATAAATTATTTGTAGAGTAAATATGACCTTTGTAGGGGAGTTTGGTTTGTAATCTGTTTTTGGTGATAGGCTTTTTTGAGACTGAAAAGTGGACACTTGCACAGTGAAGTTGTGCACATTTGCATGGATGCACGCATTATGTGTGTGCATTCACATGTATAAGTGTATAAGACATTCTGTGTGTGATCTTAGGGAGTCCTTGCCTTCCCTGAACAGCCCACCGAGGACCACCAGCCTCCCGCTGTAGAAGTGCGGGTGGGGTAAATGTTTCTGAGAGAAAAGTCTATTTACTAATTTTTTCTCTTTTCTTTTTTAGTTTAAATATGGAAAAATTTCTTCCAAACATAATGGGAGTGTGAAAAAGGGTGTTATTTTTGCCACTTACTCTTCCCTCATTGGTGAAAGCCAGTCTGGAGGGAAGTACAAAACGAGGTTAAAGCAGCTTCTGCACTGGTGCGGCGATGACTTTGACGGCGTGGTATCCTTTGCAACAAATGTTTTTGTGTTTATTAATGACAGAAGTTAATGTAAGGATGAACATTTGGAAACCAGGAATCCAGAGATTAAATAAGTTGCTGGGATGCCAGCTTCAGTGACTATACAGATCCAAGGGGGCCAGAGAACGCCTTTGGCTTCATATAGGGGCCAGTATTGACGTTCCTGGCGTAGGGAAATGTCCATAGTGTGTGAAACGCTGAGTACTGTACTTCCCTCCTGAGGGTCCTCACTGTGCGTGTACATGGTAAAGCACCTGAGCAGGAAACGGCCTTCCTGCTTTCGTGGCCTAGTTGCTCCCAGCACACCTCACTGTCCTATAGGAGGGACAGCAGTATTTGAAATGCTGGCCACGTGGCTTACTGGTTAGGCTTCCACTGACAGAATTTGCCAAAGTCGTCTGTGTGGTGGATCTGCTTCTCCATTCTGAGAGTTAAACGTCTGGTTGCAGTGAGCACCAGTGTGTGTAGATGCCTCTGAGACCTTAGGCGGGGCGCGAAGTCCAGGAAAGGCACACAGAGGGCTTTATTGATGGTTGTGATCTCAGTGAGGAAGGGCATAGTTATCTGAAGCAAACGTGGCAGAACGTTACGGGTTGACAAAGCTGGACGATAGGTATGTGGGTATTTTTAAAAATTGGTTAATGCCCAGGGGCTTATTATCAACAGCATCCTTTCCCCTAATAATCTTGAATTTTACCCCAGGGCCATCACCCTAGAAATCTTGGATACTTCCCAACGCCTCAGGGAAATGAAAGTTAACTTTCTGAGAGATCGAAGACACATGCTACTAATACGATACATTCCTTAATTCATTCTTACAGATAGTGTTTGATGAATGTCATAAAGCAAAAAACTTATGTCCTGTTGGTTCTTCAAAGCCAACCAAGACAGGCTTAGCAGTTTTAGAGCTTCAGAACAAATTGCCAAAAGCCAGAGTTGTTTATGCTAGTGCCACTGGTGAGTAGCTATTTATTTAAAAGATACATGTATAGGTTATCTTTTCAGCTGTAATGTGTTTTGTTTTGGTGCTTTCCAGGTGCTTCTGAACCACGAAACATGGCCTACATGAACCGTCTTGGAATATGGGGCGAAGGGACCCCGTTTAGAGAGTTCAGCGACTTTATCCAGGCAGTGGAACGGAGGTAACGCTGCTCTCGGGGCGCTCTCAGAGACGGGTGTCGCTGTGGCCTCTTGCACGCATGTTGGAGCCCTGCTATATTTAATGAGAGTTGCTGTGTGTTTTAATTTTGTTCAGAGGCGTTGGTGCCATGGAAATAGTTGCTATGGATATGAAGCTTAGAGGAATGTACATTGCTCGACAGCTGAGCTTTACTGGAGTGACCTTCAAAATTGAGGAAGTTCTCCTTTCTCAGAGCTATGTAAAAATGTATAACAAAGCAGTCAAGCTGGTGAGAATTTTTTTTCTTAATTCCTACTATTTTTAATGCACCTGCTAATGTTTGTTGGTTTTGTTCAGTGTTATGTGGACCAACCCACAAGAGTATATTTCTGCTAGAAAACAACAGATAAATCACCAGATTTTTATTTTTCTCATATTCAAAGCTAATTTATAAAAATAGCCATTGTTTTAGTTGCATAATTTTAAAAATCACAGTATAATTATTTCTTAAAATACCTGCATTAGTTAATAAGAATATTGGGACAGCTCTGTGTGAGCATCTTGGAAAAAATACTTAAAGATCCCAAGTTACTGATTATGCTTCATTCAATTAATGTTAAATGGTCTTGCCCTTAACATCATTTTGACTGAATTAGTTACTTTAGAATACTGTGCGCTCACTCAGAGATGAAATATCTAAGATGTTTGTTGTGCATCTTCAGTGGGTCATTGCCAGGGAGCGGTTTCAGCAAGCGGCAGATCTCATCGATGCTGAGCAGCGAATGAAGAAGTCCATGTGGGGGCAGTTCTGGTCAGCTCATCAGAGGTTTTTCAAGTACCTGTGCATAGCGTCCAAAGTTAAGAGGGTCGTGCAGCTAGCTCGAGAAGAGATCAAGAATGGGAAAGTAAGTTCGACAGCACGTCGAGAGGTTTACCCTTGGGCTCTGTGTGTGTGTGTTTTTACGTCGTTTGGGTGTTGAGTTTTCTCCTTGTAAAGCCTCTTTTTTTAAGGAATAGTTGCAAAACTGTTAATGTAGTTAAGACTGTAAAGATGGTTTTTAAAATAATAGAAGCAGTACCTGGTTATAAAGAATTTTGATAGCATAAAAAATGCAAAGAAGTAAACATGATTATATTTTGGTCATACACAGATGTAACCACCGATAACGTGGGGAAGTATGCATATAATATGTGTAATTGATTTTTTGTTTTTAAAGAGAGAGGGGAACGGGGCGGGGGAGAGGGAGACACCGATTTGTTGTTTCACTTATTTATGCACTCATTGGTTGCTTCTTGCACGCGCCCTGATGTGGGATTGAACCCAAAACCTTGGTGTATTGGGACAATGCTCTAACCACCAGAGAGCACCTGGCCGGGACTTGGATATATATTCCTTAAGGTTTTTTTTTCTTTTTGATGAGTGTATCTCTACTTGAAGCACAGAGAAACTGAGGTAGGGGCTTCAGTCATGTCCACTGCTGTGATCCTGGTTTCCTAGCTGAGTTTTTACACAAAACAGGTCTCAGATATACCTAGACTAAAAGTAAGTAAGCACACATGTACAATGATGGTCATTTTTGTTTGAAATCTTTTTTTTTACTGATTACTTAAAATGCCCTTAAACAGACACGTGCATGTTTTTACATGTAATCGCTGCATAAAACTACGTTCGTTTTCTTTTCCCCAGTGTGTTGTCATTGGTCTACAGTCGACAGGAGAAGCCAGGACGTTGGAAGCCTTGGAAGAGGGCGGGGGCGAGCTGAATGATTTTGTTTCAACTGCCAAGTAATGTTTTTTGGTTTTGAGTTTTTACTGAGTGATTTTCAACCTTCTTTATCGCATGGAACACATAAACTAATTACTAAGATTTTTCAGTACAACAAAAACTATTATATGAGGGAGGACCCAAATAAACCCATAATTTATTTCTAAAAAATTGTGTATTCTCACATGTTTAAATTTAAGTCACCTTCAGAGTACTCTAAATTTGATGCAATACACCTATCCAGACTTTTTTTTCCACTGCTCGAAACAGTTTTTGAACTCGTGGATTTTGATGCCTTTTAGTGCTTTGCCATTTGTTTCACCTCTTCTACACCTTTGAGGGCTTTTTTCTTCAGGGGGGACATTTTCTCCGAGTGAGATGGGTGGATAGGGAGCGTGGGGCACAGGGGCTTGTTTTTGTTCAAAAACTGCTGCACACTCAGCGCAGTGTGGGCAGGTGTGCACGTAAGCACTCACCATGAAATGGGCAGACGCGTTAAACAGTCTTCAAAAAAAATTCGCTGACCCGAATGCAGCCTCTCACAACAATGCCAGCTGGTCCACTGATGCAGATGGGTTCCTAGAACACTCACTTAGCGGGGGAGGGCTTGTGCTGCAGGGGACCTGCCCTCCAGAAGGCAATTCCAGGTTTTTTTGGGTCCTCCCTTAGTATTTCTTCTCGATTTGACAAAAAATATGTATAATTTTGATTCATTTGTACAGGACAGCTGTTGTTATGTTGGCTGTTGTAATTTTTTTTATTTGACAGTCTAAGGGAAAAGCAGTTCATTACCCTGATGAAATAGTCAGGCATTGCGTATTTAAAAAATTTTTGAGGCACCCTGGTTGAAAATTTGTGACTTAGATTACTTTAAATGTTGGCAATTTCCTGGAGGCAAAATATTTGATTCATCTATATCCTCTTTTTAAGTTTTTCTGATGTTAGTGTCTGCAACTCTGTCTGGGTGTGTAAGCACATCTCCTGGATGTCGAGCACTTTGACAACATTCTCAGTATTTGGACTAACAAAGGGGCTTGGTTTCTGTGAGCCCTGCACCTCGTGGGCATCTGACAGCTGGATTTAGTGTCTGTTTCAGGTTCACATTTGTGCACTTGAAGTTACAGTTTCAGTAGGTGTAAAACTGATACGAAATAAGTTTAGTTTGCCTCAGTTCACTAAGCTCTAATAATTGCAAACAGTCATAAATAGTAGAAAAATGAGTTTTAAAAAAATTTTTTTGGGTATTTTTCCATTTGTCTGAACTGCCTGTTCTAATTCTGGTAGTAAAATTAGCAAAATGACTTGCCACCATACTATGTCTTGCCTTAGGGGACATATTCAGTGGCTCCATTTAAGCTAGATACAAATAAAAACTGCTTTTAAAGGCAAAACATGCCCCTGCTAATCTGTGCTGTTCTAGACTGTGTGCCTCGCACTGCCCCATCTAATGCACTAGCCGCTGGCTGCCCAGGGCCATTAAGCCGGTCCCGTGGCTCATCCAAATAGAGACGTGCCGTGGGATAAAGCACACACCGGGTTTCAGAGACTGTGGGTAAAACAGTGCAAAACAGCCCGCTGGTTACATGCTGAGCATTCAGAGTTAAGTAAGACATTGTCAAAATGGGTTTCAGCATTTACTTTTTAATACAGAGCTACTAAGAAGTGTAGATGCTGCCTATTGGGCTCAGCTTACATTATGTTGCAATTGGATGGCCGCCTCTTTGAATATTAAAAGTCACTTGAGCTGAGTAACAATATTTTGTAAGATTGGACAAAGTGTGTTGATGTCTAAGAGGTACACATAGTGAGACTTTATACGTAATGTGATTTTTCAAACTGAATTGCTCATGTCACTCTCTCCCTCCTGCAAACAGAGGAGTGTTGCAGTCGCTCATTGAAAAACACTTCCCTGCTCCGGACAGGAAAAAGCTTTACAGTTTGCTGGGCATCGACCTAACAGCCGCAAGTAACAGCAGTTCACCACGAGATAGTCCTTGTAAAGAAAAGAAGATAAAGAAGCGAAAAGGTGTGTGTGTGTGTGTGTGTGTGTGTGTGTGTGTGTGTGTGTGTTATGTTATGTTATGTTATGTTATGTTGTTGGGAATAGCATAGAGTCGAGCACTTTGAAGCAGATTTACTTCGGGACTCAACTGTCGGCCTTGAGTGGGCGAGCACTGCATGTTCTCACTGTTGCTCGCATGGTCTCGACTGCACTAGACGCCCGTTGAAACTAGGGCTGGGACCACTGGGACAGTGCAAGGCGTGTTGTTGAACACCGGCCACACAAGGGGTCCGTGTGAAAGCAGGTCTTAGTCTTCCAATTTTTGTTTTAATTACTTTAAAAAAGATTTTTATGTACTTTTAGAGAGAGGGGAAAGAAGGGAGAAAGAGAGGGAGAGAAACATCTATTGGCTGCCTCTCGCGTGCTCCCATCTGGGACCTGGCCCACAGTCAGGCCTGTGCCCTGACCCAGAATCAGAGGTCAGGTGACCTGTCAAGTACAGGTCAGCACTCGGCCCACAGAGCCATACCAGCCACCGATGGTTTCCAGTGCTACAAACAGGAAGTTAAGGCACAGGAAGACTAAGAGGTTAAGGAGTTTTCCCCTGTTCATACAGCTAGTGGGGGGCACGTGGGCATCAAAATCTGGGCCTTTCTGTTGTCAGACTGTTCACATGTGTGTTTATTTATATTCTTACTCAGAGCGGCTTCTGTTAATCCACTTTTTCATTCTTGGGAATACGCTCGCCCGTGTTGGTCAGACATTTCACAGTAATGCAAACTTGGGTTTGTGTGTAGGTGCTCGCTGTGTTTGAGAAGT
The DNA here is from genome assembly GCA_007922815.1 of Macrotus californicus. Lineage (NCBI taxonomy): Eukaryota > Metazoa > Chordata > Mammalia > Chiroptera > Phyllostomidae > Macrotus > Macrotus californicus. Next base: position 68,848 of record VMDR010000059.1, read on the forward strand.
TACCTTTTCAGGCTCTTTCTCTCTTAATAGTGATAATAACGTAGTGAAGAATGTGATGCTGTGTGCTCCAAACCCAGTGCTTGGCACTTGAACCTTATTTCATTCATTCTAAGAAGTACACTTTTTACATTTTTAATACACTTGAAAGTGGGTTGTTGTTACAGTATAACTTGCAGTGTTTTTCTTGACTTACTGGCATGAAAAGTAATGTCTTAGTGGCATCTTAAATATGTGAACCTTTTTTTAAAAAAGATTTTATTTATTTTTAGAGAGATGGGAAGGGAGGGAGAAAGACAGAGAGAGAAACATCAGTGTGTGGTTGCCTCCTGGGAACCTGACCCGCAACCCAGGCATCTGCCCTAGACTGGGAATCAACCAGCGACCCTTTGGTTTGTAGGCCACCACTCAGTCCACAGATCCACACCAGCCAGGGCAGATATGTGAACCTTTTAATGTTCTTAGTTTTGATTGAGTCTTCTGGCTATCTTTTCTGAATATTCAGTAAGCTAATTTAAATCAGTACCATTTTGGTTTTAAAAATGCAGTTTTTTTAATAGCTTTTTTTTTATGATTTTATTTTTTCTTTGAGAAAGGGAGGGAGAAACATTGATGTTTGAGAGAGACACCTATCTGTTGCCTCTTGTACGCTCCCAACTAGGGACCTGGCCTGCATCCCAGGCAAGTGCCCTGACCACTGGGAAAGCAACTGCAACCTTTCGGTTTGCAGGCTGGCACCCAATCCACTGAGCCGCACCAGCCCAGGTTAAAAATGCAGGGTTTGGGGTTTTTTTTTTTTTAAAAAGATTTAATTATTTATTTATTTTTAGAGAGAGGGGAAAGGAGGGAGAGAAACATCAGTGTGTGGTTTCCACTTGCACACCCCCTACTGGGATCCTGGCCTGCAACCCAGACATGTGCCCTGAATGGGAATTGAACCTGGCAACCCTTTGGTTCACAGGCTGGCACTCAATCCACTGAGCCACACCAGACAGGGATAAAAATGCAGTTTTATGTATTTTTTGTGCAGTTGACCCTTGAACAACACAAGAATCCGGGGCTCCAACCCCCTGTGCGATCAGAACCTCAACACCTTTTGAATTTCCCAAAACTTAACTACTAAAAAGCCTGTTTTTTTAATTGGGTTTATTGGGGTGACATTGGTTAATAAAATTATAGGCTTCAGGGGTACAATTCTATAATGTATTATGTACATACTGTAATTGTGTGTTCACCAACCCAAGTCAGGTCTTGTTTCATCCCCGTTTATCCCCCCTTTTGTCCTCTCTCATCTCCCTCACCCCCTTCCCTCTGCTAATCACTGCGCTCTTGTCTGTCTAGGAGGTTTGTTTGTTTGTTTTTGCTCAATCCTGTCACCCTCAGCCAGACCCCTACGCCCTCCCCTCTGGCAGTGGTCAGTCTGTTCTCTGGGAACTCTTGTTGGTTGGAAGCCCCATCAGTAACATGAACAGTCAGTAAACACGTATATTCTATGTCATGTGTGTTGTACACTGTATCCTCATAATAAACGAAGCTAGAGAAAAGGAAATGTTATAAAAGTCACAGAGAGTGAAAATACACTTACAGTAATTGTTGGAAAAACCTGCGTATTATAAGTGGGCCTGTGCAGTTCAGACCCATGCTGTTAGGGTCAGCTGCATTCCATAAAGTCTTTTTCTTATCCTCACCCGAGGGTATATTAATTTTTAGAAAAAGAGAGAGAGAGAAACATTGATTGATTGATTGATTGCCTACCATATCCCTCCTTACTGGCGATCAAGCTCACAACTTTTTGGTTCACGGATGACCAAATTTATTGAGCCACCTGGCTAGGGTGAAAGTGTTTTATTTTTTTAAGTATTCTGCAAAACTCTTAATTAGTTAGACCTTGTCTCTCAGCTTGATACACCATTAAATTGTGACAGTGGCAGGGATTCTGATTGTTTGATCTCTTCTGAATTTATTTTGAAACTTGTACACTTGAAAGCAGTTTTGAGTTTATATTTATGTATTTAATTTCTTCTTAAGAATAATTGAACATAACCTAATTTCTGTGAAAGTTCAAAAGGGTAGCGCCTATTTGTGAATTCTGTGTGTTGTTACACACTTAACATCAATGTTTTTCTTCTGCCCGTCTCATTTGAATTAACTGGTGAACTAAATGTAATTTCCTGGGTTTTTGAGCACTGTGTTGGGGCTGACGTTCTTGTTTGGGATTTGAGGGCAGGTGAAGAAATAACTCGAGAAGCCAAAAAGGCACGACAAGTAGGTGGCCTGGCCGGCAGCAGCTCTGATGACAGTGGGAGCGGATCCGACGCCTCTGACAATGACGAGAGTGACTACGAGAGCTCCAAGAACATGAGCTCCGGGGACGACGACGATTTCAACCCCTTCAGGGACGAGTCTAGCGAGGACGACGAGGACGGTAATGAGCTCGGCCTGTTAGGTGGGGACTGAGGGCAGTTGTGTCCGTGTGTGCCGCGGTGCTTCTCTCCATGACGTGCCAGTCGTCACACAGACTCCCGTCTGCGTGGGGCGGCGCTCCCAGCTGGTGTGAGAGGACGAGCTCAGGTCTGTGCGGGGTCTGTCCCTCAGGCCACAGAGCGCGGGCCCGAGGTGTGTGGACACCACGCAGAAAAAGTGGAGTGGTGGTTTTCCTCTGATGGTTCTGTGCTTGCTTCAGCAAATGATTTGACATGTCTTTCCTTAACTTTCAGATCCTTGGTTAATCAGAAAAGACCACAAGAAAAACAAAGATAAAAAGAGAAAGAAAAGTATAGATCCAGATTCCATTCAAAGTGCCTTATTAGCATCAGGTCTAGGATCGAAACGACCCAGTTTCTCGTCCACACCGGTCATCTCGCCTGCTCCCAACAGCACACCAGGTGCCTGTGTGACACTTGCTTTGTCTGTGAGATGTGCTTTTACACAAACGCGTGTTTGCACTCTGCTGATTTTTAACAAACGTGTTTTATCTAGCTAACAGCAACACCAACAGTAACAGTAGCCTTATAACAAGCCAGGATGCCGTGGAAAGGGCCCAGCAGATGAAGAAGGACCTACTTGACAAACTAGAAAAATTAGCTGAAGACCTGCCTCCTAATACCCTGGATGAACTTATTGATGAACTTGGCGGCCCTGAGAATGTTGCTGAGGTAAATAGGACTTGAGCAGGATTGTGTCTTGTTCTGCTAATTTTTTGCTACTTGTAAACCCTGTAGAAGGAGCGGGATTTTGGGTATCACATAATGATCTGTTTAGTTTACTCTCGGATCTCAGCGGCCTTGCTCTACTCCAGTCTTCGTCCTAGAGCCCTCAGTATCTGCGAGTCTGCTCCGAGACGCTTGTCTCTGTCCCTGTACCTGTCAGGCAGCCTCTGGGATCATTGCCACGTGTCTGCTGCCTTCACTGGCGTTGGAACTTTTCAGAACCAGGGACTGCGCTCATGGTGCCTGGCACAGCGCAGGTGCATGGTGCACGTCGGCTCGTCGTCCCTTCCGCCGCTCCAGGTTTCCCCATGAGGGCTCCGGGGCCCAGTCTCAGGCACTGTGAGTGTAAGGGGCACTGTGTGTTTGACTCTGCAGATGACCGGCCGCAAGGGGAGGGTCGTAAGCAATGATGATGGAAGCATATCTTATGAGTCAAGATCTGAACTTGATGTCCCTGTGGAAATACTCAATATCACAGAAAAACAAAGATTTATGGATGGAGATAAGGTATGTTTTTCTTTTTTCTTTTTTTTTTTTTTTTTTGGTTGGGTGCTCTTTTTTATTTTTTTTTAAAGATTTTATTTATTTGTTTTCAGAGGAGAAGGGAGGGAGAAAGAGAGGGAGAGAAATATCACTGTCTGGTTGCTTCTCCCATTCGTGCCTCCCTCCCCCAGGGGACCCAGCCCACAACCCAGGCACATGCCCTGACTGGGAATCGAACCGGTGTCCCTTCGATTTGCAGGCTAGCGCTCAATCCAGTGAGCTATGGCAGCCAGGGCTGGATGCTCTTCAATGATAAGAATATCGTCCATACCTTTAGACATTTAAATTAATCTTCGGAAGGTTCTTTTTCTTTTAATATAAAATTTGCCTGTTGAATGTTGTATTCGATGTTTTTAAATAATTGCACACAATCACTGAACTTTTACATACTTTATTTTATTTTCTGAAATGAATGTAGTAAGTGTTCTGTGCTATGCACAGAATTAGATGTGGTTCTTTGTAGCTTCAGAGGGCTTTGAAATCCTTAATCCAAATGTTAGAATGCTGCGTTCTCTCAGGTCACCCCAGGGGCACCATATGTAATGCTAGCCTCCTGTCTTGTCTGATTTTGAATCGAGACGTGTGTGGAGTATGCCCAGTGTACTGGGGTCCTTTGGCTTAGCTGCTGTTTTTGTTACTCTGTCATGTCATGTTATAGGGTAGTTGGCTCTGGATGACTTGTGGATTGGCCTGGCATGTCTGAATACTGGAGAGAATTCAGTTGCCCCAGAGGCTCTTATTGTTAAATAAACCTCATCAACTTTTAAGACTCTCAGCTCAGTTCTTCCTCCATCTTGTTGGAATTGTGTTAAGTATTTGCTGATGAAATTGCTAAAAAATAGGTAGCACCCCTCAATGCCATGTCTCAGTCTGAATGGGGGAGAATAAAATCATCTCTGTTTACCCATACTTTGCATTATATTTCAGTGGATTTTTCTGCTTTGCAACTAGGAGGTAGGTGATAGCACTGTCAAAATTGTGTTTTAAATATATTTAAAAGCTCACATTACATATTTTATAGGATGTAGGTAGACATGGTATCTGTTATTTTATGTACTTGTTTCATGAATTTGCCCCTGTGCCTTAGGAACTGTATTAATTGGAACTAATTTTGGCTGTTAAGTGCCAGAAAACCCAGTCATACTGATTTAATCAAGGCAGAAGGCCATTCCCTCCTGTACGCATCCTCCTGAATTGTAAACCGAGGCTGGTATGGCTGCTTGAAGAGTAGGCCTCCTCCATCTTATTCTTTAATGTGCAGGTCACCGTTTCCAAGTCACCCCCATACAAGGTGGCTGTTTCAGATTCATTCACAACACTTCTGCATCTCAGCCAGCAGAGAGGAGAGACGAGGAGAAGGGCGTGTTGTCAACTTCAAGGACGTTTTCTGAGCCTTGTTCACATCACTACAACCTAGTGGCTGGAGTGTGCCCACCCTAAGCTGCAAGGGAGACTGGGAAATGTAACCCTGATTCTGGGCAGCCATGCATTCAGCTACAATTGGCAGTTCTTAATTCAGGAAGAAGAAAAGTGGGCAGTGGTGGACCCCCAGTAGTCGACCTAAGGACTTTCTTTAGGGCACTTCCCTGTTTGTTTTTGTGCAGAGATGATCTTTTTTCCTCTTCCATTTGATACAGAATATTGCTATCATATCAGAAGCTGCCAGCTCAGGTATTTCATTACAAGCAGATCGGAGAGCCAAAAATCAAAGGCGAAGAGTTCACATGACTTTGGAGTTGCCCTGGAGCGCCGACAGAGCGATCCAGCAATTCGGTGAGTCCCGCACTGAATCTTGCCAGCAGGCGGCAGGGTCGCTGGGGCAGTGTGCACGTGTCAGTCAGTGTCAGATGCCTTAACCTGGGCAGGGTCAGGCTTTGGAGGTGTTCGTGGGTACATAGACCTTACAGCGGAAAGTCCATCATGAACTCACTCCTGTTTTGAAGATGTAAACGAGCTGCAGTGGGCTTCCAGGGGACTCGTGCCATGCTGTCCAGGAACAGGGCTGTCAGGAATGTCTTCCTCACAGACCTACATGAGGTGCCACTCGTGTCCTTTTGAACCCTGGGGGGCTTCGCGGAACACACGGTGCTCTTCTCTCCCTTCCTTCCTCATGCTCCTGGTACCCGGTGATCACACACAAGACTTTGGAGAGAGTCCGTAGAAGCTGTGTGCATCAGCGACACCATGGTTAACCACACTAGGATAGCAGTGATACGTGCACTTACCATTTAATTGATTTGTATTTTTCCTCTCGTTTCAGAGTGTCTGGATACCACCTTAATGTTAAATTCTAGGAATAGATCTCAGAATTCTCTCTAGTGAACACAACCTGATTTTTTTAAATGTTATTACAGGACGAACTCATAGATCAAACCAAGTTACTGCGCCCGAATATGTCTTTCTGATTTCTGAATTGGCAGGAGAACAAAGATTTGCCTCTATTGTTGCTAAAAGACTTGAGAGTTTGGTGAGTTACTGAGTTGTGTAGGTGTGTGCAAAGGGTGGTGTATGGTACTTGTCTTCTGTTCCTTGACTGGAGATTGTGTGTTTGATAGGGGGCCCTTACTCATGGAGACAGAAGAGCAACAGAATCTCGAGATCTGAGCCGGTTCAACTTTGATAATAAGGTACAGTTCAGGTTTCAGTGTCTCTGAAACCTTTTGGGGACCATTTAAAATTGAAAACTACCTCCTCGCAGGGTTTTGTTCTAAAATTGTGGTTTCCCATACCCAGTAAGATAGGGTTTCACGTATCAGTTGGGTCCTTAGTGATCAACTCTGCAATATAATCTTACTCCTACTGGAAAATAAGAATATAATACATTCTTGTGAATGAATCAAGTGTGAGATCACTGATTCATTCCTAGAAGTGAAGTTACTTATTGAATGTCTGCTGTGTGCAAAGGTATAAGTTAAGCACTAGGGAGTACAAAATATGTATACAGATAATTTAGTCCTATTGTTTTTGAATCTTTGTTACAGTAGCTGTTTTTACAGTGTTCAGTTGGTCACATGATTGAATAGTGCCCAAATGTTTAAACTGGTTTTATTTTTGGTTTTGCAGTATGGAAGAAATGCATTAGAAATTGTCATGAAATCCATTGTAAACCTAGATTCTCCTATGGTATCACCACCTCCAGACTATCCTGGAGAATTCTTTAAAGGTAAAACTTTTTAAAATAATAAGGGAAAATGAGTACTGATAAGGTGGTACTAAAATTTGTTTGAATGTGCAGTGTTGCTTTGGTTTTCAGTTTTCTTTGAACATCAATTGCATAAAATTTAGAAATCTAAGGTTACTACACATCTGTGTTGACCAATTACAATATGCAGTAAATTTATTAAATTTCATTCAAATGAAGTGCTTTAGCTCTTGACAGCCTACTGCATGTTATTACTAGATTAATAAAGGAAAGTGGTTTTGTTAGATTAATTTAAAATTTTTTTAAATTGATTTTGAGGGGCAAGAGAGAAATAAAGAGAAAGAGCGATCTGTCAGTCCACTCATTGGTGCAGTCACGGCCTGATCCTGGTCAGTGTGTGCCCTGACCAGGAATCAAACCTGCAACCTTGGTGTCTGGTGATGGTGCTCTCTAACCAGCTGAGCTACCCGGCCAGGACTCAGTTTTTTCTTGTATTATTACCTATTAATTATTGTATTACTTTCCGTACAAACAGCTGTTAACCTACCCTCTACAGGTAATTTTGGGGGATGAAATGAGTTCCCAAAAGGAAGAGATTTTGCAGTAGACCTTCGGCTTCGTGACGGTCGTCCGTAGAATCGCAGCAGTTAGTTGAGCGTGCAGTGGAGCACTAGCTGGCTAAATGAAAGTGTGAATAAGATGTCACCGTGCTTCCTGTTAATTCTTTTCTCTCGCTTATTTTGTAAGACACCAGAATTATTTTTTAAAGCTCCATAAACTGCCCTCTGAATGATGCAGTTCAGAGCATGCCAACTATGCACGTGTTGCTGGGGGGCCGTTACCTTGTGAATATTGACAGGTCACGTTTAGGAAAGAAGCATGTTTCTATCCTTATTTACACAATTTTGTTGGGTAGGTTTATTTATTTTTTTAAATTTATTGTTCAGTTACAGTTGTCTGCGTTTCCCCCCACCCCAGCCATATGTTAGGTAGTATTCTGCTACATGTTCAGAATTGTGTAAATTCCATGGGCGACAGCTGTGTAGCCAGGGATCTCCACTGCCAAAGAGTGCTTTTGGAAAGATGAGCCATTTCTATGAAATGACAAAATACAGTGTGAGTCTTAAGTAAGATCTCGGAGTGCCTAAAGACTTTTGGGGGCTGTAGGTTCCATTTTAATTCAGCCAATAAGAGCTGTGAAAGATGCATAGGCTGTTTTGTTCTTTTTCTTTGTTTTTAGATTTTATTTATTTTAGAGAGAGGGGAAGGGAGAGAGAAAGGAAGAGAAACATAGATCAGTTGCCTCTTGCGTGCCCCCTGTGGGGACCTGGCCAGCAATCAAACTGGAGAGACCTTTCTGTTTGCAGGCTGGGGCTCAACTCATTGAGCCACACTGCCAGTGCTGGGCTGTCTTAATGCCGATCTACTTTGATTAGTCAGGGAACAGCTGATTTGGGCTGCCAGGTTTTTTTATGAATTTATTTTCTTACAGATGTCCGGCAAGGACTGATAGGAGTCGGCCTGATAAATGTAGAAGACCGCTCGGGAATTCTCACTCTAGATAAAGGTAACAATGTTGGTTTTGCACTTGAACACAGCTGGTGCTGTGTCAGTAAAGCCTGTTTTGTTGTTCGCGCCTTTGTCAGCCTGAAGGGGGAGCTTCGAGTTCCTGGCTCTCCATCCCTTGTTACTGAGTGCTCATGAAGCACTCTGGGTGGTTTCTTCCTATTCTGGTGATTCAACAGAGGTTGAACTTCTGTCTGAACAGCAGCAGTTCTCAACCCAGGTTGTATATATGATCAGCTGTGAGGTGTTTATCAATCAAAGATTTTATTTATTTTTAGAGAAAGGGGAGGGAGGGAGAAAAAGGGAGAGAAACATCAGTGTGTGGGTGCCTCCCCCACGCCCCCTACTGGGGATCTGGCCTGCAACCCAGGCATGTACCCTGACTGGGAATCACTGAGCCACACCAGCCAGGGCTGGCTATCTATCGATCTATCTATCTATTTTTCAGTTATGTTTATTTTTTCGGATTTTATTTATTTATTTTTAGAGAGAGGGAAGGAGGGAGAAAAAGGGAGAGAAACATCAATTTGAGAGAGGAACATCAATAGGTTGCCTCTTCCACACCCTCCCTGAACTGGGGACCTGGCCTGTAACACAGGCACATTCCCCGACTGGAAATCAAACCAATGACCTTTTGCTTTGATGAGCCCACTGAGTGATACCGGTCAGGGCGACTGTGAAGCTTTTTAAAAAAGTGAAATCCAGGCTGGAGCTCAGACAGTGGTTACCTTCCAAAGTTCCAGAACATTTCTAATTGTGCCGCTGAACTGAACTTCACTGACTTGTAGCATTCAAAAGTTTACTAGCTAAGACTTAATGTTGGAGAACGAACATTCTCACGTCAAATTGTGATGACTAGGTGGAGTTGAAGATGCAGAAATTCAGTTCATCAAACTCCTTGAGCACATGCTGCGGTCGTGCCAGGTGCTAGGGGTGGAAACAGTCGAATGGTAGCTGTTCTGAGCACAGCGCACAAGTTGTAATGGAAGACTTCAGAGTAGAAATTCTAGGGAGGCTTTGAACTAAGCTTTGATGAACACAGTTTAATTGCCAATTGTGTCTGTTAAACCTTTCATATAACCTTGTCATTGCAGATTATAACAACATCGGGAAATTCTTAAATAGAATTTTGGGCATGGAGGTGCATCAACAGAATGCGTTATTTCAGTATTTTGCAGACACACTCACTGCAGTTGTTCAAAATGCCAAAAAAAATGGAAGATACGATATGGGAATCTTAGGTAAGTGGGGAAGTTTTTTAACCATCATGTGTATTCCTGTTAAAATGTTCTTTGTTTTACATTTATGTGTTGCTTTTTCTTGTTCCAGATCTTGGTTCTGGAGATGAGAAAGTGAGGAAAAGCGACGTTAAGAAGTTTCTGACTCCGGGATATTCAACGTCCGGTCACGTAGAGCTATACACAGTAAGTCTCAGAGTCAGGTGACGTTTGGGTGCCCCGTCCTTGGTGGGCGCTCAGAGAAGTGAGTCGAATTTCAGTGTTGTTGTTTCTCTGACAGATTAGTGTCGAGAGGGGGATGTCCTGGGAGGAAGCCACCAAGATCTGGGCTGAGCTAACAGGACCAGACGACGGCTTTTACTTGTCCCTGCAGGTGAGATGCGTCCCTTTGAAGGTGAATCGTCCAGACACACGTTTTCACCTCCGACACTGGCGTTCTCGGCTTGTTTTGTGCCGGTTTTCCAGTTGTGTTTAGCTTTCTGTGGTTTGATAATTGATCACTGTGATTGTGGCTTTTCTGTGTAATTTGCACGTTCATTTACTGTTTGTTGGAGAGGTGTCATTAGGTGGAATTTTTGAGTTACTACATAGTCTTTGTAAGTAATGTCTTCCATGATATAGTAGTAATCTTTTTTAGTCCTAGTAATGCTTCATGTCTTAAAGGTTAATTTTTCAGTTATTAGTGTAATTACATTCTTTTGTTTAGTGTTTGCTTGTGGAAAGAGCCAAGGAGAGGAAAGTGTGTGTGTGTGTGTGTGTGTGTGTGTTTACATTCCGACCTGAGCATGCACACAGACGCATGCATGCCTGGTGCAGGCCCTGAGTTCCTGTCTGTTCTGTTCCAGACCGTGGGGTTTAATCTCACCTCTTTATCTGTGTCTTCTTTCTTCTGTGCTAGTACTCCTTGCTCTCCAAGGCACACGGGACAGTGAAATATTATGGGTTCTGTAACATAGTGGTCCTGAAAATAAAATTTTTTAATTACTTTTTTTGCACATTCTCCCATTCTCTCCCCTTAAAAATAGTCGTGTCCTTTGTGCATTGTCAGCACATGGTGATTACGCGCCCTTCCTCAGCCTTCATGTCTCAGTTCTGCAGGGAGTGGCTTACATTTAATGCTCCCTCGCTAGTCCTGTGGTGACACTCTCTGTGGTCGTTCTGTTCGTCGGAGGCCCCTTCTGCAGCAGGGCTCTCTAGAAGGAGGCCAGTGGAGGCTGGACACTCTGCATTCTGTGGGCCAAGCTTGTGTCTCTGTACCTGAGGGACAGTTCTGTGGGCCACGAGGTCTTCAGTTCACGTTTCTTTCCCCTTGAATTTATCTTCAGTATGCTCCTGCTTGCTTTGACAGAAAATGCTGTCAAGTTTGATGGTGGTCTAATTAGCTTTTCCTTTTTTTTTTTTTTTTTAATATTTTATTTATTTATTTATTTTTAGAGAGAGGGGAAGGGAGGGAGAAAGAGAAAGAGAGAAGCATCAACGCATGGTTGCCTCTCATGCGTCCCCCACTGGGGACCTGGCCCACAACCTAGGCATGTGCCCCAACTGGGAATCAAACCAGCGACCCTTCGGTTTGCAGGCCAGCGCTCAATCCACAGAGCCACACCAGCCAGGGCTGCTTTTCCTTTTTAATTTAGGTTTTTGTTTGTTTGGGGGTTTTTAGGGGCTTCCATGCCCAAAATGTTCCCTCTTTAAAATTTTGTGAATTTATTAGAGTATATGCTTGTATTAGTCATTCTTGGTCAGTATTCTTAGGTATGTGACATGCTCTTTCAATATGTGGTTTTAAATCTTCATTTCAGAAAGTTTTCTGAATCCTTTTCATTTGCAGTTTTTAGTGCTCTATTTTCTTGAATTACTCCTTTTATCAGGACCTTTTTCTATTCATATATTAGATCTTTTCCTGTTCCTGATATCTTATTCTTTCTTATTTTCATCTTTTTTTAATGGCTTTATTGAGATATAATTCATATACCGTACAATTTATCTACTTAAGTGTATAAGTATATGATTTTTCATATGTTATTGTTAATTTTTAAAAATTGTGGTAAAGTATGTGCAAAATTTGTTACTTTAGCCATGTTTAAGGTGTATTAATTCTGTTCACAGTGTCGGACAGCCATCACCTCTATTTCCAAAACTTTTGCATCATCCCAAATAGAATACAGCCATTAAACACTAAGTGCCCTCTTCCGCCTTCCCAGAGCCCACAGGAGCCTCTCATCTACCTTCTGTCTCCATGCATTTGCATATCTAAGCAGAATCCCGCAGTATTTGTCCTTTTGTGTCTTCTTTCGCTCAGCATAATTGGTTCATGTTTTCCCTGTGCTGTAGCCTGGTGCAGATCTCCACTCCATTTTGTGACTCAGTCATATTCCAGGGTGTGGATAGGCCCCTTGTGCTTTTTGTTCGTGAATATTTGCGGAGTGACCCATTGTAAATGAAGACCTGGTTCGAGGTCCCGCTTCCTTACGCAGAGCATCTGTGAGGACCCCGCAGGCGGGACCAGGCTGCAGAGGACCTGTCTAGAGCCAGGGCCCTGCGTGACTCTCTGAAGAGAGAGAGAGAGAGAGGACACGTTTTAGGGTTTGCAGGCCATGTGTGGTCTCTGGTTTGTGTTTTCTCTCCTCCCGCCCTCCTTCCCCCCTTCCCTTTTTTACACTGTGAAACTCCGGAGCTGCAAGCCAGGTTTGGTCCCCAGCCTGGTTTACTGGTCCCTGACCCAAGGGCAAAAGCTCTTTAACTGGATCTAGGGCCTAGTTGGGTTGGGTGGGTGGGTTGGTTGGTTGGTTTGAAAATCTTCCTGAGATCCTTGTAGGTTCATGTGAGGTTATAAGTGATACAGAGAAACTCCTTACGCAACACTTTCCCTAATGGTAACAGTTTACAAAACTACAGTGCAGTGTCACAGCCAGGGTATCGGTGCAGCTCACCAGGTTTTATCCTTTTTTCTCCCTTAGATGGGATTTTGATTGATCCACACAGAGTATTGGTTTTTGTTTTTCATTTGAAATTATTGCCAGAATTTAAAACGTTGCTAGGTTTTGATGAATGAGCTGATGCCTAGCCTTCTTAAGTGAAAGGGTGTGGTAACATCAGGCCTTTGTTACTTCCAGCAGGCAGCTGGACAGGAGGAGTGGTGGCCCCGGGAGGGGGCATTGCTCCAGGAAGGTGCGGCTGTGTGACGCTGACCCCCCACAGCCACAAGCGAACACACGTTACAGGGTGTTTGCCGTGTGTCGGCCTCAGGGAAGCCGTGTCCAAATCACTTCTCTTTCCTCTGCGTTGGGATGGTTGTGAGGACAGTGAAGTAACTGGGCACTGCCCATTGGGTCACACTATCACTTGCCTGAAACATTGTACTTTCAGTATAAGTTTATCGAGTGTTTTACGTCAGCTGATTAAAAAAAAATTGAAAATGTAATTTTCACCTTAACCATTGTTTTTGTGTACTTTGCAGAATCATATAAATAATGTTTCAAATCATTTGAGCAAGTAAAAGACTAAGGACCTTTAATATCTGCAAAGAGTAAAATATTGAGTCTTTTTATTTTATCAGTGTAAGAATGACCTTAAAATAAAAACTTAGTTGCTCAGTAAAATGTTCATATTGTAGAGGGGCTTGAAAAATGCTTTTATTTTGAAACTTCCTTTTCCTTCGGTTTTTCTCCAGAGATTATTGCTCAGTCATTGTTCACTGTTCTTTAAAGGAGATACTAATTTTCCAACCACATTTTTCCTTGAGTTAAATGCAACTTTCTATAACTCCTTCCTCTGAGGAATTCTCTCATAAGTCCAACTTAAAAAATGTGTATGTACATTCCATTGTTCGTCTGATGGGTCCTTCTCTTCCACTTCTGCACACGTGGTTCTGTAGTTCATGGTCACCACCTGGGCTTTCCTGGCACAGCTTTCCGGTGGACAGGTCGGCATGTGATGATACCTCACCCCACCCTCGTGGCAGCCCTTGGGGTGGGTAACACTCCAGCAGGAGGGGGACTCAGAAAATATGGATGATCAAAATTGCTGTTTCAGAGGCCGTATGTTACTGTACCATGAAGGGGAGTACGATTACTATGCAAAAGCTCAGACAGATGGTAGCGGTCAAAGGGTTTTCTTTTGCAGACCCTCTGTGCCTGCTCTCCACTCCTGCTTCTTGGTCTGGGTCTGTGCAGGCTGTGAGCCCAGTGCTGGGACACTGGTGCTGTCAAAGCCCGTCCTAAACACTCCCTACGGACCGTCCGGGTCTGACAGCCTTACGCCGGCACGCAGCGGTGCTCACCCTTTCGGTTCCGCATCCACGCGCTGGTGTTTGGTGTCGCAGTGTGTGCTGTGGGGCTGGTACCGAGACCACCAGCGTGTCCTACAGTGCACGGTCACCGGTCCTCATGTTCTCTCACTTCTTTTAATAGATAAGGAACAACAAGAAAACTGCCATCTTAGTTAAAGAAGTGAACCCCAAAAAGAAGCTTTTCTTAGTGTATAGACCAAATACTGGGAAACAGCTGAAGTTAGAAATTTATGCTGATCTAAAGAAGAAATATAAGAAGGTATTTTTTCATTTGTGTGCTATGCTATTTTAACTGCTTATTTTATAATAACATTGAAACTATGCTTAGAAGAACTTTGTATTTATATATAAAATTATTTCATACTTAATTACCGGAAAATTGTTTCCAGAAAAAATTTTTGTCAAGTTTTGTTATATTAGTATTTCTGTTTTAATGTTATCTACCTTTAAGAAACCTGTAAGATGATTATTTGAAGTAGCTTGTGTTGTCAGAAAAAAGTTTTCAGTAAAGTCAGAAGTTATTTTTTTTTTTTTTAAGATTTTTTAAAAAATAATTCCCCCTTATTTTTAGAGAGGGGGGTAAGGAGGGAGGAAAAAAAGGGAGAGAAACGTCAGTCGGTTGCCTCTCGCACGCCCCCTACTGGGGATCCGGCCTACAACCCAGGCATGTGCCCTGACTGGGAATCGAACCAGCGATGTTTGCAGGCTGGCACTCAATCCATCAGCCAGAGCTGTTAGTTTTAAAATAAAGGGAAGATGTGCAAGACTGAAATTCTTTCCCCCTAGCTCTTGATTTCAATATAAACTGCAATGATTTCTAGATGTTTTTCCTAACATGACAATTAGTTATTATTTTATTATTGGTGTTAACTTGTACCACTATTCTCCCAGGTGTTGTCACTTGGGAACAATTTTAATTAAGCCAGCTCTTTGAGGAATTTGATACATAAGGAACCTCATGGCAGAACTTGATAAGTGGTCCCCAGATACAGCCAGTAGTAGCAGGGGCCAGGTTCCGTGTGGGCATGGTTTGAAGTTGGCTTTACTGGCCAGAAAGGCAGTGCTTCGTGTCACCCAATTCTGTTTCAGTGGAGTTTCTTCCTTCCTTTCACAGGTGGTCTCGGATGACGCCGTGGTTCACTGGCTAGATCAGTATAATTCATCTGCGGACACTTGTACTCATGCTTATTGGTTAGTATTTGGTTTCTCTCCGTGTTTCCCAAAGTGCCACCGAGATGTGATTCAGTGTGCCTTCACTCTGAAGTGCTCACTCTGTGTCTTGGGAGCGTGCAAGCACACCCCCCGGTTCTGTGTGGCTCCCTCCGGCCGCAGTGCGTGGATGTGGACCCCAGGCTATCAGTTTCCCCTGCCTGTTGCCGAGGCTTTGGTGCTTCCACCCCGCTGCCCTCTGGCAGAGGGGGCTTAAGTGTCCTTCTCAGTGTCAAGTCTGACTTTTCCCTCCTGCTCTGCATCCTTGTCTTCCTTCACTTTTTCTTCTCTTTTTCTAAAGCTTTTCTGAGTCCAGAGTCAGTTTTATTCTGAAGGCCTGGGAGCTTGAGGAAGTCCCTACAGGCACCTCAAGTAGCGAGCTGGGCTGCTGAGCCTCCTGTGCCACCGAGCCCCACTCCCCCACGCCCCGGCTGCCCCTGCGAGTCAGGGCGTCATCACGCCCCTTACAGTGTTGTCTGGGCTGGGGTGAGGGCATTTTAGCACTCTGAAGCTCCTCACTGTCTTCGGTGTTTTCTCACCCATTAACTGGCTAGTGGGTGCCCGGCCCACATGATGAGAAGAAACATACAGATGAACTTCAGCTTAGGTGTTGCAGTGGTTTGTGTTGGTTTCTCACGTGAAGTTAGAGGGATTTGCCTTTTTTTTCTAAGATTTTATTTATTTTTTAGAAAGGGGAAGGGAGATAAAGAGAAGGAGAGAAACATCAGTGTGTGGTTGCCTCTCACAGGCCCCAAACTGGGGACCCTGCCTGGAACCCAGGTGTGTGAATCAAGCCGGTAACTCTTTGATTCGCAGGCCAGTGGTTAACCACTGAGCCACGCCAACCAGGGCTAGATGAGTTTGCTTTGATGTGGGCCATGCTTTTGTTTTTGTTTTTGTTTTGTGAGTAATAATACTGTTAGAAATTGGGAAGACTCTTTAAGATAAAATGTTTTAAAAGTTAACCTATAAAAATCCTCTCTAAAAATTTGCTACGAGTTTTAGCAAGAAAAGTTCCCTAATAATGTATATTCTTCTTGAATCAATACTGGAAAGATATTTTTATTGATGAATTGTGAAAATAACTTTAACCATAAAACTTTGATGTCTCTTTTCAGTTTTTTGATAAACTTATATGTGCTTTTATTTTTTGTTTGTTGAAGCCTTTTCTGCTTGCTTAACATACTATAGAAATAAGTGGCAGGATTTTTTTTTTCTTCTAAGATTTTATTTATTTATTTTTAGAGATGGGGGAAGGAAGGGAGAAAGAGAGGGAGAGAAACCTCAGTGTGCAAGAGAAATGTTGGTCTGCTCCCTCTGGTCTGTGTGCCCCAACCAGGAATTGAGCCAGAAGCCCAGGCATGTGCCCTGAGCAGGAATCGAGCCAGGCGACTGGGCTTTGTGAGATAACCCAGCTGACTGAGCCACACGGGTCAGGGCTGGCAGCCCGTGTGTAAGTTAGCATTGGTGGACATAGTGATGTCCACAGTCAGCTAGTGGGCATTCAAATGGAAAATGTTTAAATGGGTATCAAAATTGGTAGGTAAGCCATTTTGTAAGGTAGTCAGGCCCCAGAAATAACTCATTTTACAAATCAGTAGTGATAGCTTACTTTGGGAAGTATAATTCAGCATGTCAAAAGGATTGATTGTAAGAAACTGTCAGTAGAGGCAGATGATGTTAGGGCATTTTGCACTTGGAATTTGGGTAGACTATGCGTGTGTGTGTGTGTGTGTGTGTGTGTGTGTGTGTGAGAGAGAGAGAGAGAGAGAGAGAAAATAAACCCCCCATCTCTCCTAGGCGTGGCAACTGCAAAAAAGCAAGCTTGGGATTAGTGTGTGAAATTGGTCTTCGTTGCCGTACATATTATGTGTTATGTGGCTCAGTCCTGAGCGTCTGGACAAAAGTCGAGGGTGTCCTAGCATCTGTCAGTGGCACCAACGTGAAAATGCAGATAGTCCGGCTAAGAACGGAGGACGGGCAGCGCATCGTGGGTAAGTCTCAGGTCCTTTTGGTTTGAGCTCTGGGGAAAAGACCTTCCTTCCTTCCTTCCTTCCTTCCTTCCTTCCTTTCTTTCTTTCTTTCTTTCTCCCTTCCCCTTCCCCTCCCCCCTCCCCTTCCCCTCCCCCTCTTTCAAAATTCACCCATTAATTGGGGGGATAGAGAAACATAGCTTTGTTGTTTCACTTATCTGTGCATTCATTGATTGATTCTTATGTGTGACCTGACCGGGGATCAGCCCGCAATCTTGGTTGGCGCATCAGGACACTAACCAACTGGGTGACCTGGCCACGGCCTGTTCTTACGTCTTAGAATCTTACCATCTTTTCTGGCATGGGGTACAGCATGCTTTATCTGTTCTTAAGATGTTGAACAGAACTTAAGCCTTTGAATGGACATCGCCGGTTAAAGTCCAAGCGTGATCATCTGTGCTGCTCTCACCCCTTTCCTCGCCTTCCTCTCTTGCCATCCACGCATGCACCCTGCCATGAAGACTGACTCAGCTCAGCCTCTTGCCCGGGGCTGTCTGAAGTCTGCCGTGTTACAGTGACTGAGCCAGACTGAGACTGGAACTCAAAGCCAGGGCACAGAGGATGGACTGGGGCCCTGCAGGGGCAGGGGTTGGCTGTTCCCACCACACCATCAGTGCTGGGCCTCCTGGGGTCCCACCCAGTGCTTGCACCTGCCCCGCTGGGCCATCTGCTCCTTGGAGCAGCCTTTCTCTGTGTCATTGGCTGCAGGTGGTCGGTCTGTGGCCGGAGTCAATCCATGAACGTGTTTTTGACCCTCACGTACTTTTGGTTGCAAGATTTCATTTGAATTAGAGTCCAACATTCAAAATTCAAAAGCGTGAATTTTTATCTTCTTTAAAAACACACATGGCAGCTACCCCGGAACAGTGGGGCCTCCCCACTCCCACCTGGGAGGGCTTTAAAGTCCCCTGGCCCAGGGCATATGCTGTCCAGTTGGCAAATGTACGCCTGCTTCCATCGGCATCAGCACAGCTCCGTAGTCTTTGCTGGAACAGTGGTGCCTGCCGAAGGAGGCGATGTTTGCACGTTTGGGGAGTGGCGAAGAGATGAGAGATAGGCAGGTACTGTATTTGACCTTCTGTTCCTCCACCAAGAAGACATGAAGATACATGCGTATGCTCAGGTGTTTGTGGGTACCGCTGCTGAGGAATTGGGTTTCTTCTGAAAGGGCCATTTCGGTTATTAGGTATTTGTCTAGATTTTGAGTGGAGTCTTGTTTATTATACTTACGTCTCATTTGGAGTTTACCGTGCAGTGTAAAATATCATGTGATTTCTCCTGGATGCAACCTTTAAAAAGTCTTGTTTCTAATGGCAGGTTTGATCATCCCTGCAAATTGTGTGGCTCCTCTTGTAAATCTCCTCTCCACCTCAGACCAGTCTCAGCAGCTTGCAGTCCAACAGAAACAGCTCTGGCAGCAGCGTCACCCCCAAAGCATCGCCAACTTGAGCAACACATAAGAACAGACAGGTTTCAACATGGATGTATCTGAAATGCTGTCGAAGCATATCATTTGCATAAAAATCAGGGACAGTTTCCAAAGAATTATAATTTTTTTCAGTTGTGCTCTCTCTAGTTAAATTTTTTTGGGAATAAGGACAAACCTGGAATAGATAGCAAAACTGAAAATCAACAGTGCCGATGGTGGTACATATGTCTTTCCTTTTGCTTTGCCCGTGGTACTTCCCATACACTTCTGCTGTGGGGGAGCAGCGGGGTGTGTGCGTGTGCGTGTGTCCGTCTGTCTGTCTGTGAGTTTGGTAAAGGCTGCGAACCACGGTTGGTTTAAAAATGCTTGGAACTTCCCAAACCGGCTTTACTTAATGTTCCACAGTGCTCAGGGTTAATGCAGGACATCCATGCCATTGCTGGGGCGCTTCACCCCGGATGCATGTGTTTGGGTCTATAAATATAGAGAATATATATCGGTTTCTTTTTCCAACTTATTAAACACTAGGTTTATTAAAGCATGCAATGAAAGGTTGCACATCACACATTCAGGTTTTTTTCTAGTTTCTGTTCTGACAGTGCATGTTTTCAGAAGCATGCGTAAACAAGACTTAACACAGATGTCATGTGATGGAGAGAAACATCTGTAGGTGTATAGCATTGGTCATTGCATTTTTATAACGTTTATACCTGGGCATTGCTTCTAACCCTGTGACCCTTCTCCCCACCCCATTCTCCCTGGCCCAGGTTTCTTGTTAAGGTGATAAGTACAAACATTTTTTTTGTGATAAAACTCTTAAAAGTTAATTTTAATGTATTAATAGTATTCCTAATGAGTGCTGCAAAAACGGCTACAAGCCTGCTTTTCTCAAAGTTCCATTTTCCTTAACTTAAGGTAGTTTTAGAAAGAAGGACAACTCGGCTTCCATCTTGCAAACCATCTTTTTTTAATTTCATTATCTTAATTTGTTGGTCACTCATGAAAAGGAAACCTTACTTGAGTTGTAAAGTAGACAATGAGGAGACACTTGAGGCTTCTGCTGTCTGTTTATTTCTTGTTATTGTTACCCAGTAACTTGAATATTGTTCAGTGTGTTGTAAGACATTGTAGAGTTTATCTCAAGCTGTTAAAAATGGTAATGTACAAATGTGAATAGACACTTATCTATAATATGGGTAAGTTTCGTTTCGCCTATAATAGATGTTTTATAAACAAGTGAGGGGACAATTGGTCTTTTTGTTTCCCTTTTTCCTTTCCTTTTTCCTTTTTTTGCACAGGTTGCACTATTGAAAAATTGAGATTGTATGAACCTGGCCTGAAGCTGCAAGATACCACAATCTTGTAGATGTTGAATAAAAAGTTGTTACCCTAACCAGCAGTGGACTCTTGTTTAGGCCCTCAGCACCTTCAGGGGCAGGCCGTGATGGGGACTCTGCGGAACGCGGGCGTTGCTCGGCCTGGCCTGGCTTGAAACCTCCGCTGGAAACAGGTGGTGTGGATGCAGGGGGTCAAGTGATAGCGCCTTCCGGTGTTTCTCACGTTGACTGTTTGCCTTTGTACCTTTTGGCTGCCCTCAGAGTCAGGAGGTGGATGCCCAGTGAGGGCCAGCTGGGGCTTCAGCCCCTTGTGTTTCTTTCAGCCTGAGTTTGGTTCCCTCCAGTTTGGTCGCGTCGGGTTCTCCATAGGTTTTCTTTCTTCGAATTTATTTACTCCCGAGGCCTGAAAGAACAGAGAGTGATTGCTGTTCTTTGGCGTGCTTTGCCCAGTGGATGCAACTTCTGTCTTCAGTCTAGTTCTTGCGGCTCAGGCAGTGACCCATATGAATGTCAGCCAGTATCCCTTGTTAGAGCCACCAGACCCAACTGGCAGCCAAGAGCAGAATTGTCCCACCTGCAGCAAAACTGCCCAGGTCTTTCTGTTTTTAAATCAGTAGCCCAGTCAGGTCCCATCAACATACGAAGGTGAAATAGAGCTGGGGGAGGGAGCCTGACGAACCTGCCCCCTCCAGGGCGACCGAGTGGCAGGATGGGGGAGGAAGGGAGGCTCTCAAGGCTGTTGGCCCAGCCTCCCTTTTCTGTGTGTGTGTGGTGGGGGTGCACTTTGAGCAGGACACAGTTTTCCACGGGCCATGCCAGTGCGAGGACTCTTGAGCCTGCAGTTAGTTGGCCTTCCAGCTCTCGGTGTGGTGTGTGCTCTGGGGGAGCTGCCTGATGTAGAGGGACATGTGGACGTCCTATTCTTGGTTGGACAGCTTCGTTTGGCTCTTTAAAAGTAATGTCCAGAAATAAGGCCTCTACTTTGAGAGAAATAAAGACTCTCAAAGTAGACCGCAAGGGTCAACCAGTACAAATACGTGGGCAGCTAAAGGGCCCCAGGTCCCTGCCCTGCGTAGGGTGGTATTCGTGTGGGCACCCGGAGCCTGCTGCCCATCCCCCTCCCTGGAGGCCAGCACGTGACCTTCACACTGTGCCCTCAGCCAAGTCAGCAAGTCCAGGTTGGCCAGCGTGGGAAAGCCCAGCACTCAGGGCCCTGTTCTGTCAAAGAAACGGCTCAACGGCAGCTCCTTCCAGGATCTGAGAGCCGCGTCTGGGCGCAGGGCCTGTGGAGCCCCGGCGGGAGTCCGCCTGGCCTCTGTGCCGCCTTGTCTCCCTTGTGAGCAGTTCGACTCTGAGCTCAAACATGGCTTGTGAGTCGCGCTAGTGTCCTCAGAGTTCCCAGTGTCAGTGGTACTGGAGACCACTTCCCGAGCCCAGAGCTGCTCAGGTGGTGACTGGGGGAGAGAGTGCCCCTCATTTGGCAGCCTCCGAACTATAGAGTCTCTTCCTGCAGGTTCTCAGGATTATCCAGCTACCCGTGCAGTGGGTTCCTGAAAGTATCAGCACAGTATTTTCTTAAATACAACTTGATCAAAAAGTAAATGTCTCAAGCAGTTTTCTCTTTTTGCTGCTAAATTGCAGGTCAGGTACCTTCTTCAGTATCTTTTCTTTACACCCCGAGTACGTTAGCGAGACCCTGCATCCAAAGCAGTGCAGCAGAGTGTGTGTGCGTATGTGTGTGTTGCGCTCCTGTTAATTAGCACTTCAGAAAACTTTCAGTTGCAACAATAAACCTTTCTAGTTTTGTTTTGCTTCATCTGTGAAGGTGAAGGTCTAGGTTACCAAGCTTCAGGGAAATGGATCATTGTAGAGGTGAGTCTTTTGGCTGGAGCGCTGGGGCATTCAGCGGCTGCAGGCCGCGCAATGCCGTTCGCTGGCAGCAGGCTGGACAAGGGACAGTGCCAGTCAGCACTGACGCTTGTGTGATGGGAGCTCCTCCCCACTCCACTTTGGTTTAGCAAGAGGGTAAAAAAAGCGCTAGGTGAGGAATGATTGATGCATTTCCACCTAGGAAAGCAGGAGCGGAGGAGAGGTATTTTCCCTTTGGGTCCTGTCCTGGACGTGAGGGTAAGAGGAAGGCCCCGTCTGCAGGCTCTCGTAACTGCACTTGAGCGGCGCTTGGTAGTTTCTGGGAGCAGTCCTCCCTGGGTCTCTGTTCATGTGTCGGAGCGGGCCAGGCTCCCCGTGACTCTTGCAGGGGCTGGGGTGATGGGCTTGTGGACCACCCTGTCTGCGTCTGGGGTCTCCCCACCAGCCACACGCGTGCACACGCACCAGGCCCGTGTGGGCTACTGGGCACGGCACGCGTTCTGTGCCTCCCTGGCTGCAGCCTGGCACCGATGCCGCGTGCAGGGACTGCTCATTGGCTGCCAGTGTCTACTGCAGGTCAGTGTCTTTAAGAGGCATGTGAGCGAAGGAAACACGTCTAGATGCCTGCAGCGTGAGCTAGCTAGTGGTTTCCCTAAGTCTAGAACCCGCGCGCTGACTTTATGCTGTACTTGTACATGTACATAAATGTGTGTATATAGAAATGTCGAGTTCTGAATTCTCCATGTAAATACTTCTTGTACATTGGCGCCCCTACTGACTAGTACCCCTTTTCCATCCTCCCTTCGATCCTATTTATTCTTTTCTCGACTTATCATACGGGACATCTTACCATTTTTTTAATGTAGAAATGTATGAAAACTTCTTAATTGAATTTATTCACATATTTTAGAATTCAGTTTTGCATTTTTGCTTTGAATTCCAGTGTGTGTTTTGTGCTAATGCTTTCTTAGCATACCCGATTGTGTTGTGCGTCTTCATCACAAAGTGTTACTGTGTGCAATGCGTTGTGCCGGGGGGGGGGGGGGTCTCGAGTGCAATTTCTGACACTGCTGTCCTGTGACCAGTCACACTCACTTGTGCTGCTCTTTGGAAGCCGCGGTGAGCCTGATTTTTCACTTTACCAAACTCCTCCCAAGACTTCCTTTAAGCTCCTCTAACTTCTTCGGTGCATTTGGGGTCAGACGTAGCTCCCAGCCGTGTGGGGTTTGAGGCCTGCACCAAGCCCTCGCCTGTGGCTCTTCAGCTGGGAGGGAACCTTGCAGATCTGAGTAGCGATCCATTTCCTGCTGCTGCTCCTGCCGCTGCAATTCTCTGTGTTTCTTCGAGAAGTCGGGCCTGTACTTCTAACCCACAAGCGGTCATCAGAAATGTCCTTTGCAGCGAACCTAGGCCGTCCGCTTCTGTTCTCTCCTGGCAGAGAGATTGACAGCAGATGAGGAGATAGGCCCGCTGCATGCGTGTATCTGTGCTGACGGGCGACACTAGACAGTGTACTTGAAGGAACGGCTATCACCCCAAGAGCAACAGAATAGCTGTGGAGGCCGCAGCTCGGGCCGGATTCTGTGCTGAGGGTAGAACAGGCAGGTGCCGGAGGAAGGACCAGCCCTGGAGTCCCCTGAGTGCCTGTTACCGTCACTGTGCTGGTGAATCGCTCTCGACTGAGTTGGCCCCACACCTGTGGGCCGAGCTGGACCGAGCCGTCCTTATTAACTGTTAGTGTTGTCAGTAGGGAGACCCCAGGGCGGCCCATGAACCCACGGGGTGGGGTTCGTCTCCAAGAGGCAGACGTTGGGTTTTTACCTCCAGGTCTTGCACCTTGAAGAAACTGTTCCTCCATAACTTTCAGGCCAGATTGCTGTGAGCATTTCTTGGGCCTTTCATTCATGAACACATTTCATTCATTACTGTTGAAAATTTCTGAGTTGTCTGCATTCGGCTTAGTCTTGGGAGCCTAATGTGTCGTGACGTGGAGTGGGGCCTGCTTCCTCCAGCACCCGCCCGCCTAGTGGTGGAACCGCCCTTGGCGGCGGCAGTGTGTCCTCTGCAGCGATGTGGCAGGGCCAGGGCAAGCTGAGACTGTCCCTGTAGTGTGGTCAGCACGGGACCAGCCTGGGGGAGTCGCGGCCTAAAGGTCAGCCCCACCCCTGCCCAGAAGGCCTTTGTCGCTGTGACACATTGTGGCACCGAACAGAATAAAGCAGCTCTAGCCTTGCCTTCCACGTGGGCGGAGAGGCAAACAGCTCGTTTCTGCCTCGCTCCTTGACGTCTCAGCGCCCTCGGACAAAACCGTCCGTCCGTGGTTTTACTGAATTTGCACACTACTGATGCTCACCTTTTTCAGTGACCACTTGTATCTACTGTCAACCATGAGAGGTGGGAAGAGGCACGCCGCATCTCTGCAATAAGACTTCTGCCAGGTTCTACCTCTGCCGAGCCAAGGGTACTTTTCTACGTAGCTGTAGGCCTTCCTTTCCCAACCCGACATGGTGCGCACACGATGGAGTCCAAAGACGTTTTGAAACAAAGGTGGATGTAAACTCTTTGGGATGTTTTTATTTCCTTCTCTTTTTTTAAGACTCCCCTGTGATACTGCTCTGTTTCGATGTCCGTCTGTCTGTCCGTCGGCTTGTGAAGGGTTTGCACTTTTCTGGTACTGCCCCGCTGTGCCTGCCTACCCTGGCAGCCGGGGCCCGGTGTCCAGGCAACTGTCCACCGTTCTGCTGTGTAACTCTCCGCAACTCCGCAACTCCGGCGCTCACGCAATAACAATGTATTGGGGCTGCTGCATTCAGCGAGGTTCATTCACCCTTGCAAGCAAAAACGATCAGCCATGCAGCATAACAAATTCTGTTTAGTTGTCGTGTTTCCTTGGTTTTGTTTCTTTTGTAAGATTCTTAAATAAAAGCAACTGGCTAATGTGCAGCTCCTCTCTGTGTTTTCTGTGTCCAGGCTCTGGGCCGTGCCAGGGCCCACATGCTCCCCTAGAGGGTGGCTCTCAGGTGGCCTCGTCCAACAAGCAAGTGGTAGGGGGGCCCCAGGGATGTGGATCGGTGGAGCTGGCACTCAGCAAGCCAACAGGACCGTGGGCCCGGGCCTGTGGCCGAGCAAAGAGCACAGGCTCAGCTGCCTGCTGCCACAGAAGCCAAACTCCTGAGGTGCGGGCGGGTGCCAAAGGGAAGAGGCTCGTTTGGGTGGGCTCCCTTCTCCAGGCCCGTCTCCTCAGCAACACCAAAATGAAAGCCAGTGTCCCCAGCTCCTGTTCCAGGTTAGAGCCTGGTCCTTTGGAGTCCGCAGGCTGTTTCTAAGCAGTCCCCATCGGGTGGCAGAGCTCGTTCCCGGCTGCTGGTCATGTCAGGCTCCCTCCTGGAGCCCAGGTGGCAGTCAGCTCTGCAGCTGCTGGGGCCACAAGGCGCCCCTGGGACAGAACCCATGAACACACTGGCGAGTGCATCACCAGGTGGCCCAGAGAGCAGTGGTGGCTCCTTCCTGGCGGCCAGGGGCCGGGTGGTGGCCAAGTGCAGTGGCCCGTGGAGCCACCAGGCCAGTGCCCCTTGTGAGTCTGGTCCCAAGCCCAAGAGAGTGTTTTTGTTCCCCAGGAACTCTTAGCTTGGGCATGGGGCAGACCAGGCACTTCCTCAAAATGACCAACTTCCCAGACTTCCCCGCGCTTCCCTTGGGGCACCTCCCAGCCAACCCCTTCCTCCCCCAGTCTAGACTGGCAGGCCTCAGGTCCAGGACCTGCCCTGGCGCCATTTTGACCTCGGGCGCAGGAGTCTGCCCTCCCTTGGCGTCCCACACCAATCTGGTACCACAAGGTGGCGGGGGGAGGCGGGGGCCTCATTTTTCTATGCAATTATCTCGCTAGTGTTTTGAGCCCAGCCCTGTCCATTGATATTTCCGGTTCTCCAGGTTCCAGGTAAAGACCTCCCCCTGCCGCCATCTCGGCCAGTGCGGGAGACTCTCCAGCACACCTGCGGGGCTGTCCACCAGTAGCGGCCAAGCTCCCGAGACCCTGTTCATTGGGCGTCCTCCGTGAAAGGCACCACAAACGAGGGCAGCCACGTGTGTGGCAGGAATCTAGGCACAAGGCTGTCCTGAAAACCCATCCCTGCCCTGGCTGCTGTGGCTCGGGACTGAGTGCCAGCCTGCGAATCAAAGGGTGGCTGGTTCGATTCCCAGTCAGGGCACAGGCCTGGGTTGCAAGCCAGATCCCCAGTAGGGGGTGCATGAGAGGCAACCACACACTGATGTTTCTCTTCTCTAAAAAGAAATATATTTTTTTAAAAATCCTATGCCTGGGTTTCCGCAGCCATCCAACCTGCGACTCCTCAGAGTTAAGTTCTGCTTAGGAAAAACAAAACAGAAACTACTTAGACGAACCAGCAGGAAGTGGTGAGTGCCTAGTGCACCCAGTCACGCTGCGTGCTGTCCGGATTCCTCCCCTGGTCCCCAGCCCTCCCCTCCGCGGACAGAATTATGCTCACAAGCTGCGAGGGGCCTCTGAGCCTCCAGTGTTTGTGCAGTGGGTGCCTGCACTGAATATCAGTAAGGGTTCCATAAGCAACTGCTATGTGTCACACTGGGCCACACGCTGTCCCCAGGAGTGGTTGCTCGTGGGCGCTAATCCCAGTGTCTCAGATGGTAAGCAAGTGGCCCTGGGGATTCGGAAGAAGACGTCAGTCAGGCCTGTCTGGAGGCCTGAGGGTGGGGGCGCCCAGGACGGCAGCGACCATTGCCTCGGCACCAGACAACCTTGAGGAAGTGGGGGGGCGAAGAGCGGGGTGGTGGTTTTATGCTAGGGCAGAGCTCTGGGTTGAGTGACAGAAACAAGGGCTGGCCGAGAGTCCAGTCAGCTTCCAAACAAGAGAACGTGGGGCTGAGTGGGGGAGAGGACACCTCGCAAAGGAGATGGTTAGCCGCCCAGAAAAAGTGACTAGATCCCTTTGCCGTGTGTGAATCTGTCTCTACAGGTGAGGCGACAGGCACCAAGGTTGGGGACCCAGCGAGTGGTTGGCACCCATCCCGCAGGTGTCCCGGCCTGGAGTGGCGGCTCCCCTGGACCTGGAGGAAGGCAGGTGGAGGGAGGGAGGGGTTTGTGTTTTTTCGTGGTTGGAATGTGGCTTCTTTGTGAGTCTTCTCTCCGCGGGGTTTGAAACGCTCAAGCAAACCCTTCTATTTGCAGCTTGCAACACTTACAGGAATTTAATCAAATTTGTAAACGGTGTTAACGTTGCGGGGGATTTAATCTTGTCAAATACATAAGATAATTGAGCATTAATTGAAGGACAAGTGAGAAGGGTGTGTTTTACATTTCAACTAAAATTTTACTAAAAGATTTGTTAAGGGGAACTTGAAGACTGAAAGGAAACTTGTTCTTAAATGTATAATCTTAACAAATGGAGTATTAATTTGAATATGACATGAGAGACCAGGCTTCCTGTCGACACCTCCCCATTCTGAGCTTTTCTGTTTCCATTCGCTTTGACCTTGCACCTCTTCAGGTTCGTCCTGTACTCAAGTGGACCTTCGGCCTTGCTCCCCCCACCCCTGCTGTGCCGTGTGTGTGTGTGCACGCCCCTTCCCTGTATTCATTGATTTTGAGGGGCAGAGTCTCCCTGGTGCATTGGAGGATGTTCGGCAGCATCCCTGGCCTCTACCCACTAGACACCTCAGCCCTGACACCCAGTGCCTCTCCCCAGCTGGGACAACCCAAAGAGCCCAGACATGGCCCACGACCCTCTGAGGGGCAGAATCGCCCCAAGTGAATCAGCCACGGAGTGACTGTCAACCCCCACCCCTGTGTCTGTGCTCTCGGCGCGTGTGCACACGAGTGTGTGTGTGTGTGTGTATGTTTCACAGAGCACGAGGCACAGGAACGAGGGGGCACCACCCCCAAGAGACCGAAAGTACAAATGGGAATTGGCTGGAGGTTTGGATTATGTACAATTTCCATAAGTATGAATATTTATCAGCTAGTCATTTGAGAGCAGGATGTAAAGAAGCCATCTGTGGAGGCCTTTACGGAGAGAAAGGAGGCTAAAAAAATGTGCAAAACGCTTATTTTTAGAGTCCAATTCTCAGCAAGTTGGCTTTGTCCTCTGAGAGCTGCCCACTCGGGGCGTCGCGCGCACTGTTGGGCGAGGAGACGCAGGTGCCAGCGCTGCTGCTCCCAAGTCATTGTCGTTCAGAGTTTCCAGCAAGGGTTTTAGGTAAAGGAAGGCCGGCTAGGTGGACACTCACGATGTCTGCAGTATTTAATGTTTACGTCTTTGGTGGTTGCTTGAATAAGTGACACCAGCACGTGACAGAAGTCACGAAGTACAGTGCTTTCGCCCTGTTCCACCTGCCAGGCCCTGTGCCTCTTTCCCAGGCTGTCACTCAGCCTCCCTTCTTGGGGAACTTCAGAGAGTAGGTTTTGAGTGTCACAAAATGTGTTACCCTTCCCAGGGTAAGATTCGTTTCTATAAGGATTTGTGTGCGAGCTCTTCGGTTCCTGGAGAAATCCAAACTAGACTAAGTTGTTGTTTTTTTAAGATTGTATTTACATTTATTTATTTTTAGAGAGAGGGGAAGGGAGGGAGAAAGGGAGAGAAACATCAGTGTGTGGTTGCTTCTCACCTGCCCCCTACTGGGGACCTGGCCAGCAACCCAGGCATGTGCCCTGACTGGGAATCGAACTGGCGACCCTTTGCTTTTCAGTCCAGTGCTCAATCCACTAAGCCACACCAGCCAGGGCAAAACTAGAGTAAGTTATTAACGGTAGGACACTAGGGACGTCCACAGCGTGACCCTTCCCCAGGAAGGTGGGCGCTTCGTGAAGGTGCCCACTGGGCTGGAGCAGGAAGAGGCCGCTGGGTGCCCCATTTCCGGTGCTCGATTGGGGGACACAGGGCTCTCAATTCCTGCATGACAGTGGGCTTCTGTTTAGCTCCTGTTCCCGCAGTTTGTTTTTGCTTGTGTGCGTTTCTTGTTCAGAGGTATTGATGTGAAAATAGGTGTGTTATGTCTCCATGTGTTTGCGTGTCCCAGTTTGGTGTCTGTTCTGGCCAAGGGGAGTCAGGCCTAAGAAACCTAAACTTGGGATCTGAAACGGGTTGGCACACGCTGGCCCAAAGTCAGTCCAGCCCTGGCTGGTGTGGCTCAGTGGCCTGCGAACCTAAAGGTCGCCAGTTCAATTCCCAGGCAGGGCACATGCCTGGGTTACGGGCCAGGTCCCCAGTGGAAAGTCCAGTCCGTCGTCTGTTTTTGAATGACCCTTCAAGCTAAGAATAGTTTTTACTTTCTTCCATGGTTGAAAAACATAAATCGAAGAATACTTTGTAACATGAAAATTACGTGCAACTCAGATCTCAGTGCTCGTAAATAAAGTTTCATTGGAACCCGGTCAGGGTGCACCCTTGTAGCAACAGTCCCAGGCTGCCCCGAGGACAGAGTTGAGTAGCTCAGAGACTAGAGGGCCCGCGGAGCCTAACGTCTGTGTGTGCTAGCTGATCACTCCACAGGGACGGCTGTGCTAGCTCCTGGTCAAAGTGAGGGTGCGATGTGCAGAAACGTAGCTGGGAATGACAGGTTGGGGAGCAGACGTCTGCTGAAACCTCAGCTTCTTGGCTGTAAATTGTGGCTCCGCCATCTCGAGCACACACACGGTGTCGGAGTCACTGACTGTGACACTTCCCTCCCCCACAGGATGTCTGGGTGTCAAACTTTTGGGTCAGGCTGCCTACTTAGCTAGTTTCTTAGGTTAGTCATGTCCAAACTTATGGTCACAATTTCCAGTTAAAAAAACGCAACATCCCTGGGCACATCTTCGCTATTGTTTGGTAAGTTACTTGTAAGGTATGTGTGTGCTACTGTGCAAATGTATACCCAGGAAATCCCACATAAACAGAATCTAATATTCCCCTCTATGAGTCACCCTTCTTACCACCTGGGGCTGGTGCACCCCCCCACCCCCGCTTTGGAGCACCCCTAGAATGACGTCCAGGGATGGAAACCATGCCAAAGCCTTTCTGGGCTGGCGTATTTCATTACGGAAAGTGGCGCATGCTTGTCTGTCTGCCTTCTTGGGATGTCAAAGTTTCAAGAATTCTTAGAGCCCCATCCTGCCAAGCCTCCCTAATCCTACAGATTCAACTAAGGTCCAGGGAGGCCAAGGAAGTCGCCTGAGGCCTAAAGAGAGGTTTAGGGCAGGTCCTGAGCTTCATCGTGCTGCTTCCTGAAGTTCCCCCACGCTGAGCTCTTCCCCTGGGCCCGGAGCCTTCTGCCCCTCCATTCTTCTGCTCTGCCCTCTGGTCCCTGGCAGTTCCCTCCAGGAAATGCTCACTAAACTAAGGAAGGAACCATTCCAGATCATTCTAAAACCACACATTAGACTCTGGCTGGCGTGGTTCAGTGGGTTGGAGCATCGTCTTGTGAACCAAAAGGTTGCAGGTTCGATTCTTGATCAGGGCACATCACACTGATGATGAAACACTAGAATCTTGCCTCTGAAGATCAAAGATAGGGGCGCTTGCTCTCACCCCTTCTCTCCAACATTGTCCTCGCAGGCCTAGTCGGGGCAATTAGCTGAGAAGGAGAAATAAAGGACATCCTATCTGGAGAGGAAAAGTGACACTGTGCAGGTGACATGATCTTATGTATAGAAAACCTGCAAGAATCTCTCTCTCTCTCTCTCTCTCTCTCTCTCACACACACACACACACACACACACACAGAGCTGATAAGTGAGTTCAGGAAAGTTGCAGGATACAAGACAATATGCTAAAATCTCATGTATTTCTTTTTTATTTTTTTAAAGATTTTATTTCTTTTTAGAGAGAAGGGAAGGGAGAGAGAAAGAGAGGGAGAGAAATATCAGTGTGTGGTTGCCTCTTGTGTGCCCCCTACTGGGGACCTGGCTAGCAACCCAGGCATGTGCCCTGACTGGGAATTGAACTGGCAACCCTTTGCCAGAGCTTCACAGTCCAGAGCTCAATCCACTGAGCTCAGTCCACTGAGCCACACCAACCAGGGCCCATGTATTTCTATACACCAGCGATGAACAATCCAAACATTAGCCCTGGCTGGTGTGGCTCAGTGGGTTGAGTGCCAGCCTGTGAACTACAGGATTGCAGGTTCGATTCCCAGTCAGGGCACACACCTGGGTTGTGGGCCAGGTCACCAGTAGGGGGCATGTGGGAGGCAACCACACACATTGATGTTTCTCTCCCGCTCTTTCTCCATCCCCTCCCCTCTGTCTAAAAATAAATAAATAAAAACAATATATTTTTTAAAATCCAAACATTAAATTAAGAAAACGATTTCATTTACAAAAGCATCAAAGATAATGAAATACTTAGGAATAAATTTAACCAAAGAAGTACAAGACTTGCACACTACAGACTATCAAACATTGTTGAAGAAATAAGAGCTGTATAAATGGAACGTCCTTTGTTCGTGGACTGGAAAACTTAATGTTGCAATTAGGGTAGCAGTGTTCCCTAAATTGATACATAGATTTAATACAAGCCCTGTCAAAATCTGAACTGCCTTCTTTTGTATGACAAAAAAAAAAAAGAACAAGCAGGATTTTAAAACTCATAGGGAAATGCAAGGGACCCAGAACAGCTAAAACAATCTTGGGAGAGAAAAGCAAAATTGTAGCGCTCACGCTTCCTCGATTCAAAGTGTGTTACTACAAAGTTACAGTAACCAAAGCAGTGCGGAAGGGTGGGGGGGGGGGGTCCTGCCGGCACCAGGGGAGGCATGCGGATCAGTCAGTGGGCTCGAACTGAGCCCAGGAGCGGACCCTCAAATTGATTACCAGCTGATTTTCAGCGAGGGTGTCGTGACCCTTCAATGGAGAAAGGACAGTCTTTTCCACAGACCGGGGCAGGACAATAGGACAGCCACAGGCAGACAGCGAATCCGGGCCTGCCTCAGTCACACACAAAGGTGAATTGGGAACAGACCCGAGACCCAAGTGGAAGAACAGAAACTATAAATGCCCCTCCACAAGAACACAGGGGAATCATCCTGACCTTGGGCTAGCTATGATACCAAAGGCCCAGGACATCAAAGGAAAAAGAGGAGTATCAGATTTCATGAAAATCAAAAGCTGGTGTGTAGCAAAGTGCCCTATCAAGAAAATGAAAAGACCACCCGAAAAATGGGGACTATTTGCAAATTACCTATCTGAGAAGGGACCAGTATCCTGATTTTATATATAGTATAAATAGGCAAAAAGTTGGAATAGACGTCCCTCCAAAGAATATACACAAATGGAGTATTACTCACCCGCGAATAACGAAGAAACAGAGGAACTGACCTGTGTTCCAACAGGGACAGGCCTTGGAAGCCTGACGCTGAGAGAGAGAAGCCAGGCCCAGGTCACAGACTGTGTCATCCCACTTGTATGAAGAGCCCTAGGTGCATCCACAGAGACGGACACCAGATTGGTGGCTGCCTGAAGGCAGGGGCAGTGGGGAAAGGGCAGTGACTGCAATTGGGTCCGGAGTTTCTTCCTGGGGTGACAGGCATGTTCTAGAATTAGGCGGTGGTGGGCTGCACAGCTCCACGAATGCACTACAAACCACCAAGGGCTCTACTGTAACAGGGCGAATGTCATGCTAAGCGGGTTGTATCTCAATTTAAAAAAGGGGAAACTAGCCCTGGCTGGTGTAGCTCAGTGGACTGAGCGTGGGCTGTGAACCAAGGGGTCACTGGTTCGATTCCCAGTCAGGGCACATGCCTGGGTTGCAGGCCAGGTCCGCAGCAGGGGTGCACAAGAGAGGCAACCACACATTGATGTTTCTCTCCTTCTCCTCTCCTCTCTCTAAAAATGAATAAATAAAATCTTTAAAAAAAGGGGGGGGAAGGAAATATTTTTCCAGTGATGACCAGGACTTAAAGTGAGGGGGGCCGGCCTCACGGAGAAAACACAAGCACGTGGAAAAAGAAAGGCCCAGACATTTGGGGAGGGGCCCGGGGCAGCCGCTGAGATCTGGAGCGCCGCCCCAAGGCCCCGGAGGCGCACGGGGCTCCCAGGGAGTGGAGCCCGCGTTAGGGCCGGGTGTCTGCCCTATGAGCCCGCAGCTTGTAGCCTCCGCCCGGCTCCGGCCAATAGGAGAGCCGCCAGCGCCGGCGGCTAATGAGCGCTGGGAACGTGGCTGGTCTGGACGCAGATGCACTCTGAGTGCGAAAGGCGCGCTGGGGTTTGAAGACTCGGGATAATAAAGATAATGTAAAGCATCTTAATGTCTTTATATTCACTACATATCGGAAACATAGTGTTCGGGATATATTGTGTTACATAAGGCGTGTCAAAGATGAATCTCACCACTTTCTTCTTTCTAAAATGTGACTACTAAAAAATTGGAAATTACATCGTGGCCTGGAATATGTTTCCAATGGGCAGTGCTACAGGACTTTTGAGTGCTGGGTCCCTGGGGCGGGAGTTGGAGAAGGTGTCATCAATTTGTTTATGAAGTTTCGCTGAGCGTCCTCTGCGGAACAAGCCTAGAGCTGATCCCCGGGGCGGGGTGCTGGTTAAGTGGGGTGGGGGTGTCGCCTGCACCTTCAAACCTCAGGGGAAGGCCGGAAGG
The DNA here is from genome assembly GCA_007922815.1 of Macrotus californicus. Classification (NCBI taxonomy): domain Eukaryota; kingdom Metazoa; phylum Chordata; class Mammalia; order Chiroptera; family Phyllostomidae; genus Macrotus; species Macrotus californicus. Next base: position 102,311 of record VMDR010000059.1, read on the forward strand.
CACGTGGGGTGGGGGTGGGGCGCGCGGGTGGGGGGCATCCCTTCCCTCCTGGCGGGAGAAGAACCTGCCTCACTAGTTTCAGATGCGTCTGAATGTCTGTGACTAATTTAAAAATTTAACCAGCCACGGTGATTAAAAAGGGCGGAAACGGGTGGGCATCTTGTGCATTTGATCAGCTTTACTATTTAAGCATAACTCCAAGGAAGAATACCTTCGAAGGCTTAATCATCTTAATCCCAAATACATTTGCTGATTAAGTACGACGCAGTCAGATTTGGGGCTGGGCTGGGCTGGGCTGGGGTCGAAGGAGGGCCAAAAATTATCAGGTAAACCCTGGACTTGGCCAAGTTCATTCCTGCACCCTTGGCGCCTACGAGTGTCCGGCACATAGTAGGCGCTTCTTAAATATTTGAATGAGCTAAGATGCACAATTATGTGAATGCAAGGGTGAATTTTCCAGGGGGAGATTCCTCTGGCTTTGTCAGTCTTAAAGGAGTCGCAGGCCCCCAAAGGGTTAAAAACCACTTACTAAGACACAGGGACGTGAAATTTATTTGAAATCAATGTCAAGAATTGGTTGTTCTGATTCTGGGGAATAGCCAGACCTCGGCGTCTGGAAGGATCTACGTGCTTAAAAATATCATTCGCCACCATTTTCTCCAGGTAATTTTCCATCCCTGCCCCCACAGTCAAGGGGACAAAAAAGTAATTCCGAAATCCGACCTGGCTATTTAAAAAAATAAATAAATAAAATAAGCGGTAAAATAAGAAATCTTCAGGCGCTGGGAGCGAAGAAGAAGAAAGGGACCCACGCGGGCCACGGGCGCCGCCGGGACCCCAGCCCCCCAAACTTTGCCAAGTTGCGGCGCCGAGCGCGCGGGGAGGCGCGGGGCGCGGCCGCGGGCGGAGCCGCCCCCTGACGCCGGGCCGCCCCCTCCCGGCCCGGGCCGGCCCCGCTGGCTCGGCTCAAAGTTTGCGGCCGCCCCTGCGCCCGCCCGATGTATGGGTGATATACTGCGGCGGTGTCAGGGTGAGGGACGGCCATATTTGCCGGTGCGGCCCGAGCCGTCAACAACAAAAAGTGCGCGGGAGCTCGGCGGGCGCACGGACGGGCGCACGGACGCCGGGCCCGCCTCGCCGCCGCCCGGCCTCGCCGCCGCCGCCGCCGCCGCCTCGCGGGCCGGGCCCCGCGGCGCCCCGCGCGCCCCGCCGCTCGGGGGGATGTCTTACAAACCGAACTTGACCGCGCACATGCCCGCCGCCTCCCTCAACGCCGGTGAGTGCGCCCCGCCGGCCGCGCGCGCCGCGCCCCAAGAGTCGCCAAGTTGGGGGCCCGCGCGCCCGGCCCCGGCTCCCGGGGGCCCGCGAGGCCGTGGGCGACGGGCACAGGGTCCCGGCCCGGGGCAGCGCGGCGGCCGCCGCCGCCATTATTCCGGCGCCCGCGCTGCCAAAGTTGGCGGGTGCGCCCCGCGCGGCGCCGGGCCTGCGGCCGGGGCTGGGTCGGGGCCCGGGGCGCGGGCGGCCGCCGCGGTCCCCCCCACGCCGGCGGCCGAGGGCTCGCGGGGAGCGCGGCGGGCGAGGGCGGGGGAGGCTTTCCTCGGCTCTTTTTTCCTCCGGCTTTTGGGCGGCTCGGCGAGGGCCCCTGCCGGCGGGAGTCGGGAGCGGCCGGGCCGCGCCGGGAGCGGGGTGCCGGGCGCGGGGCCCGCGCCGCTGGTGGGGGGGGGGGGGGGGGGGGGGGGGGGGGGGGGGGGGGGGGGGGGGGGGGGGGGGGTGGGGGGGCTGCCGGGGCGCACGTGCGCAAGGCCGGCCCAGCCTGGGCAGGGCTGGGGGCGGCGGCGGGCCAGGTGTAGTCCCCCGGGAGGGCGCAGGGTGGCTGGATGGGGTCAGGGGTGCAGGGGACTCTGGTCAGTGGGGGATCAGCCTGGCGCGTGGGAACAGGGGTCCTCAGAACAGGGCACACGGGAGGTCCCCGCTGGCGTGCGCCGAGTGAAAGAAGTTGGAGAGAACGGGGTGGAGGGTGGCCTCCGAGCGCCTACAGGAGAGGGGTGTAGGGTTTGGGGGGCATCTGAGCCGGGCTCTGCATGTCGGAACCCCCAAATCTGAACCTAGAGCCTCCTGCAGCACCACTAGGGAGGGGCCATCTCGAGTTGGAGCCGGCGGTCCCGGGCAACTCCTCCAGAAGTTGTCAGGCAGCTTGAGGCTCTGCCCAGGGGCTCTCCCTAGGGACCGACCGAGGGGAACCGGGAGGGGTGTGTGTGAAATGGTGGCTTTCGTTGTTGGCCGGCTTTGTCCCTTCACCAGGGTCCTTTTCCTTTAGACACTGGGGTGGAAACAGACTTCCCAAAAAGCCAGGCGCCTTGGTGGGGGGAGGGGGCAGAAGCCTTGGGGGGAGGGGATTGTCCTTGCTGGTCAGAAATGCCACGCTGGCCGTCGGCCGCAAGTTTGGGCCTGGTCTCCGAATGTTGACTTCTGAACTCCAAAAATCTGAAGAGGGACCCAAAAAACCAGTACATATACATGCACCTAGATATGTATGTAACTTTTTGGATACAGATTTGGGGATAGGAAAGGGTTAAGGTTCAAGGTGTGTGTGTGTGTTGGGGGGACGGTTGAATGGGTCAGATGCGGGCCTTGCGACCCCAGAACAAGGAGCGCTGGTTCCTCGGATGTCCTCACCTGCTCTCGGGGCTGCTTGTTGCCCCGGCAGCCTTGCCCACTTGCTCCCACGCCTGTCATCCATGGTGCGGGGAGGGCGGGTGAGGGTCTCTCTCCAGCCTGAGCAGACAGGAGCTCTCAGGCCTGCCCTGGGGTAGCTGAGGTCGGGGCCCTACACGGGGACCTTTGAGGACTGGGGTCACCGTGACTGGCAGCCACTCAGGACCCTGAAGCCCTGTTCTGGGCTGGCTAGCACCTGTGCACAGGTTTCTCTGTCTCCTGCGGTGAAACCCAGGAGAGCTGAGGCCCCCCGAACTTGGGCGTCCTGGTGGGGGCCGCCCCTCCCCGCGGACCCCTTTAGAAAGCCCCTTCCCCCCCTGCCGTTCGCATCCAAGATGGACTCTGCAGTGCCGCTCCTCTGGCTTCCTTGTCATCATCCCTCACGCCCTCCAGCCCTGCCTCCCGCGCACGGGCTGCCAAGCCGCGGCCTGGCCGGCGGTGGCAGTGGCGGAGTAGACAAAGCCCCCGCCTGCCTGCCTGCCTGCCTGCCTGAAAGCGCCCCCCCACCGGGCGCCCCAAGTGGCGGGAAGGCCGCCAGCTCCCCAGGCCCAGGCCGCTCTTTGTCTGGCGTGGGGGCGGGGAGCTGCGCTTGGCCCCAGGAGCTGCTGGCCTCTGCCACTCCCTCCCTCCGCGCGGCCTCCCGGTCCCCGCACACTGTGCGCATTGTCTGCGAGGCTCTGCTCCAGTCGCGGCGCTCACGCCCAGGCTGGGTGTCTCCCTGGCCTCATGCAGGCCGGCCCTCTGGGTCTGCCGGAAGCCGTGGGCATGCACGGCCGAGACCTAACCCAGAGCCTTCAGACGTTCTGTTGGGAACTGTTGCCTCCGACAGATGGAGAAACTGAGGCCCAGAGAGGGAAGGGACTTGCATAAGGTCACACAGCCAAGGGTCGCCTCCTCTCTAGGAGAGAAGGCGGGATAGGGAGGCCGAAACCCAGTGAAAAGAGTGATGAGGAAGAGGAGGGCAGGGGAATGCGTGGGGGGTGCCAGCCCACCTCCGCCAGGGAGCTGGAATGTTCTGGGCGTCTGCAAGTGCTGCGTTCCACCCAGCCCCAGCCCCAGCCCCAGGTAGCTCCCTGGCCTTCTAGAGAGGCGTCATAATTTGTAGCAGTCAAGATGGGACCCCAGTTCCGGGGCCGCAGAGCCACAGCTGCCCAGGCCACTGTCACTGCCCACGTCAGAATGTGCAGGAAGTGGGGTTTGGCTGGCGGGAGGGGGGCTCAGGGGGCATCCTCCCCGCCCCAGTTCCTGTGCTCAGGCTCGTTCGCCCTTGCCTGGAGAGCAGATGCGACCTGCTGTTGTGTGTCGCCATCCTGAGCAGCCTGTCCCCGCAGTGCGCTGTCACCCCCGCCTGAGAGGCTCCGAGCTGCTCAGGGCCGTGCCCAGTCACCAGCTCGGAGGTGGCTGTACCGTGTGTCCTCACTGGGCATGCCGTGCTTGAGCGTAGTCCTGGACCCCGCTGGGTAAGTCCAGGGCAGGCCTGAGACCGGGAGTACAGAGCTGTCCCCAGTTCCTGGACAGAGGGGCAGGCATTGGGGTGTTAGCCTCTCCTGTGCTGTGTGGCCTGGAGCTGCGCCCACCCTCTCTGTTCTGTTTCTCCTGCTACAGCGAGGAGCCCCAGGGTCCTCTAGGGCCGTTTCCAGCTCCATCAGCCTGAGCTCCCGAACTTCCTTCCTCCCTGCCCCTCCCCTTGCCCACACCAGATGAGCAGCTGGTCGCTTTGGCCAGCCTGGCACCAGCTGTCCCTCCCTGGGGCCAGGTCTGCAGAGCCCGCTGTGTGTGTGTGAGAGAGGCCGTTTGGCACGGCGGGCGGCAGCCGGGGGAGCGGCTCCTCTGCCGGGCGTGGAGGCAGGCGGGCAGCTGCTGAGGAGGGCTAGGTAAATTCTCCATGGTTACCGCTGCTTGTAATTCCACAGGACATCCTTTACCCACGCCTGGCCACTCGGACGCCATGACGGGTCTGTGTGCTCCCAGTGCCTGAGCGGGGGCTGGAAACTCCCTGCTGAGCACCTTTCCTGCCCCACGTGGGAGACCCCCTTCGAGCTGGGCCCTGGCCCCATGTGGTCTCTCGCTGTCTCCGAATGTGGCAGTCCACAAGCGGGACCACCCCTCCCTTGGGGTGCAAGTCATCTGGGCTTAGACTCTGACTGTTGAGAGTCCTGTCCCCCCTTTGGGGAGGGGGTGACGGGGGCGCAGAGGGTGAGGGGCTTGTCTGAGGACACACAGAGGCTGTGATGTACCCCAGGTGCTTGAGGGTGTGTCCGCCTAACCAGTCTCCAGCCAAGGCTAGGTCTCGGGTCTCAGGTCCCCACCCTTCCCCGTCTCCCTGACCATGTAGTCCAGCAGAGGTTTGGGCCCACAGGCAGACTCAGCCCAGGTGTGGAGCTGCCTCAAGAGCAGGTGGCCTGTCGTGGCAGTGATGTGGCTGTCGGTTATCAACCTCAGGGGAGCAGGACCCAGGGAAAGGGGGCTGGGAAGGGTTGGGCTGAGAATAGCAGCTCGAAGTCCCAGGTACAGGGACGGGAAGGAGGTCTGATGGGTTAGGATGTCTGCCGCGTGGTGGGTGTGAAGATCTGCGGCCTGTTAGTGACATGTTCCTGTCGGTCATCAGGCCAAGGGTGGGCCAAGGCCAAACTAGAGGACAAAAGCAGAGTTCTCTGTCCTGTGAAGAGTGAAGGCTGCTGTTGACGGCAAGGGTCCTGGGAAGGGGCCTGGGTCCAGCTGGCCAAGGCTCCGTGGTCCCTGACCCCTCTCTCCTCCCCTGCAGCTGGGAGCGTCCACCCACCTTCTACCAGCATGGCGACATCCTCACAGTACCGCCAGCTGCTGAGTGACTACGGGCCACCGTCTCTGGGCTACACCCAGGTATGGTGGTGGGGGTGAGGTGCAGTGGGAGGGGCTCTGGGAGGGGCCTGAGCAGTGAGGGGACGGGTGTCACATCCTCGGGGAGGGGAGGAGAGTCACTGGGAGAGACGAAGGAGTAGAAACGATGGAGTGGGTCGGCCCTCCGAGCTTCCTCCCGCCAAGGCCCTGGCTGGGCTCAAGTTCAAGACCTCAGGCACCAGAACTGAGGGGTGGCGAGGTGTTTCACGGGGAGCACCGAGAACTAGGGTCGGGGTTGGAGAGCGCAAGGAAGGAAGATCTGAGAACCGCAGTTCCTGTTGAGAGGGCCGCCACCGTGTGCCTGATTCCTGGGGAAGGAAGACTCACCCTTGACTCTGGGAACGGAGCTAGGACAGAGGGGAGGGGACCCGGTTCCCATTCCTACCCCACAAGGTGGTGGCCCTGGCAAAGAGCAGTGGCCCACATTATTATGGAGTCCCCGTGTGTTTCATGAGGAGCTGGTGGCCCCTGAGTGAGGCTAGTAGGGTTTACACCTGGTTCTGTCACTTATGAGACTGTGACCCCTACTTGGCATTCTTGCCGAGACTTGGCTTTTTCACTGTCACGTGGGGGGTCACCGGGGCCATAGAAGAAACAGCAGAGGAAATCACTTCAGTCACGGTGGCACTGGCCAGGGCAACACTGCCCATGGAGACCCACGGCCGCCCGCGGCGAGATTCCTTCCCGTGGTCGGAGCTCACCACATTCTGAGGTCGCCACGGGCGCTGTCCTTCGGGTGAGCTGGTGGCTCCCAGGCCATGCCCCGCCAGGCCCTCCTGTCCCAGGAGGAGAAGCGGGCGAGGGCACGGGAGCGGGACCGCCTGAAGAAGCGGCGGCGGCGGGAGGATGGGCTGAGGCGCAGCCTGGAGAGGCAGCGCAACGCCCTGGCCATGAGGCGGCGGCGGGAGCACTGCAAGGAGGGGTGTGGGGCCCTGTGGCGCCGCCGGCAGGCCATCCGGGAGCTGGGCTGGGAGAGGAGGAAGGACCGCGAGGCCAGGCAGCAGAGGAGGCGGGAGGAGCAGGCAAGGGCCCAGGAGGGCACGGGCAGCCCTGGTGCCGCTGTGGGGGCAGGAAGGGAGGAAGAGAAAGAGGGAGGGGGCGGAGGTGGAGGAGCAGCAGGAGGAAGGAGAGAGGCCCATGGTCGGGGTGCTTGCTGGGGGCTGTTAGTAGGATCATAGGGGCTTCTCAGGGGGCCCTGCTGGTGGGGGAGGAGGGGGGGTGAGCGTCCAGGTGGCCTTGGGTGACTTTTGTAGCCCTGCTGACCCTAGGTGTGGCCTGCGGCTCATCCGCTCACTCTGCACCCTTGCCCTTGGGCTATACCTGCTCTTCCTTCCGGGTCCTTGGAAATTCTTGGTGGAGCCTTTCCTGTCGGGACTGGCCACTGAGATGATGATAGCTCTCTGGAGACGGCCGGGTGGATTCCTGGTGTGTGAGGACAGGGGAGGGCTGCCTCCCTGTTCTGTAGCTGTTCCTTGGGGGGACGTGCCTGGTCCCTGGGGAGGCAGCTGGTCTGGGCCACACGGCCCTTCCTCCAGGGCCTTGCCCCCGGGCCCTGACCAGGTTGCGATGCCTCCAGCGGAACCCTCCCTCTCTGATTCCAGGGAACTGGGAGCAGCCAGGTGCCTCAGAGCAAATACGCCGAGCTGCTGGCCATCATCGAAGAGCTGGGGAAGGAGATCCGGCCCACGTACGCGGGCAGCAAGAGCGCGATGGAGAGGCTCAAACGAGGTGTGTCTGATGGGGGACCCCAAAGCACCGGCCTGTCACTGCTGTGAAAGGCCTCGGGAGTTCGTTGGAGCGTAGGGGAGTCCCTAAGCCTGGGGGCTCTCAGTTTGTCACAGAGTCACCGTCTGATGTGGGGGTGTCAGGCAGGGACAAGTGGTCCTGGGAGGCCGACTTGGGATGCGACGGGAAGGGGCTCGGCAGTCACTCCTCCAGCCAGTGAGCCTTGCCCGCATTGCCCTGGGCACCGCTGGACGGTCCGCCAGCTTTAAGGAGGAATCTCAGGAGTTCTGTCCCCTGCCTGCTCGGTTCCTGTGGCCGCTGTGGGGCCCACGGGGGCCGATGTGGGGTGGGGGGCGTCTGTCCTAGTTTGGGGTGGGAGGGCAGGAAAGCTGTGAAGTTCTTTATGCTGGGAGGGGGTGGTGTCACAGCAAAAAAGTGACTCATGGGAAGACGTGACGACCAGCTGACTTCAGGAGGATGGGAAGTAGTTTGCTACCTCGTGAAGTAAAAGGGGGAGGGAGGACGGGGTTTCTATTTCAGAAGGTGGCAGCTACGTGCAAACTTAAGTTCAGGAGGGATTTGGGGCTTGGAAAGCGCGAGAGAAGCAGCTTTGGGGGAGAAGGAGAGAGGAAACTTCTTTGGTTATGAGTCTGACGCATCGGTCGGGCTGCAGGGACGGACCCGGCCGGCCGTGGACAGGCCCCGCAGGCTGTGGCTTTATGGTGTTTAGGAGCCCCTAGGAGACCGATGGCAAAGCCAGGCTGGGTACTAAGGGGCACAGGTGTGGGGAGCAGGGACTGGCAGTCAGAGGCTGGAACTGAGGAGGGCTTTGGGAGGGGTGTGGAGCTTAACCCAACCCTTGCCAGGGTCAGGCGGGCGTCGCTGTGGTCCAGGCTGCTGTTGGGGCCGGGGGAGCGAGACAGCGCTGGTTGCCTGCACGGAAACCCCCGGGGAGACGCAAGACCCCAGAGTCACCCCAAATAGCTGCTTAAGTCAGCACACGGGCGGACCTAGTGACCACTCTGGGGCACAGCCTGGGCGGTGAGCGGCTGGTCCTGGCCAGTCGCTGAGCCCACGCGAGCCAGGTTCATGTAGCAGGGCGGAAAGGGTCACGCGGGGCGTGAGGGAGGCAGGTGCATTGTCGCTAGGTCGGCAGATTGCAGCCAATGAGCCAAAAACGGTTTTTACACTTTTTCACGGTGAGATCTTGTGATGTTCAAACTCTGTGCCCGTCGGTGAAGAGCCACTGGAACACGGCCACACCCACTGCTCGGGCCGCGTCTGGCCGCCTTCACGACGCAAGGGCAGCGTCGAGTAGTCGCCCAACAAGGCCCAGGAGACCCACTGTCGGGCTCGGAGTGAGACGCAAGGTTTGGGGGTCTGGGCGCCCGCGGCACTCGGGGATGTCCTTCCCAACCGCCCGCTGGGAGTCTGTCTCTCAGAAGGAATAGATTCTTGGTGTCTAGTAAACTGAGGTCAATGTTTCGTGAAGTTCCGTAGAGACAAAGTCAACCAGCCAACCAGAGGGAGAAAAGACTTGGAGAGTAACGGACAGGACAGAATGGAGGTGGGGCAGGCGCAGAACAGCGGGCCAGGGCTGGACGTCCCGGAGCGGCCGTCGCCTGGTGCCTGGCCACGCGCGGGCTGCTCAACACCCTCAGGGCCCCTGCGGGGTTTAGTGGGAACTAGAGGAACACAGTGACTTGGCGGCGTGGGATCTCCAAAGCGAGTCAGGCTCACAGAACTTGTGGGAGACCCGGTACCTCTGCCATCTAGCGGGGAATATGGTTGTAGAGTCGCATCTTTGTTTTAGAGATTTTATTTATTTATTTCTAGAGAGAGAGGAAGAGAGGGAGGGAAACATCAATTTGGAAGAGAAACATTTGACTGACTGCCTCTTGCACACCCCCAACTAGGGAGCTGACCTGCAACCCAGGCTTTTGCCCCAATCGGGAATTGAACTGGTGACCTGACCTTTCGCTTTGCAGGAAGACGCCCAACCCACTGAGCCATGCCAGTCAGGACAAGAGTCATGTCTTGAAGGAAGAGCTTGCTGGCTGTCACCTGGGGTGCAGGAGGAAGTTTTTAGGGAGACCTGGAGAGTTTTTGCTAGGAGGGAAGAAGAGCTTTGGGAGGTGGGGTGTTAGTGCCTTTCAAACTGCTCAGAAGCTCAGGCGGCTTGGATGCCAGTCCCCAGCTGCTTTCCAGTGTGAGGGCTTTCTGGCTGGTTGTAAAAGGACCCTCTCCCTCTTCCGGAACAAGGCCAGCTGGAGGGTCCGCAGCCCCCGCTTCTTCTCTTCCAGGCATCATCCACGCGAGAGGGCTGGTTCGGGAGTGCTTGGCCGAAACGGAGCGCAACGCCAGGTCCTAGCTGCCTTATCAGCGTGGAGGCCTTCCGTCGTCCTCTCTCAAGAAGTCCCCATTCATCTTCCCCGTTCCGATGAAACTCGTCTTCAAATAGTAACAGTTCGGTTTCTCCTCCCGCACCCCTCCTGTGGGTCATTAGGCTCTGAACCCGCAGTCGCTGAGATGGAGGAGAGATTTTGCAGTCGATCGGGATTTACCTGTTAGTTAGGAACTAGCCAGGGTGGTGGTGGTGTTTTTTAAAGCGTTGATTTGAAAGGTGCACGTCAGTCACCCATCTCGCAGCTCCAGGACGGCAGCGTTTCTCTTTGGCCTACGTTCATGTCACTCAGACTGTCCTTGGTGTCTCTTCGTGAGCTGACACGGCGCTGAGGGTTTTCCGTTTGGCGCCCACTGACAGCCTCGCGCTTCAGGAGGTGGTCCCCGCCTGCCATCCAGCTTAGATTCTGCTTCGTGTAACTTCCTTTTGCTTAAGCATTTGCATGACTATTAGTGCTTTGAAGTCCATTTTTAAGATGAACAAGTTATAAATACAGAAGAAAGAGCGACCTACCACGCCCCACCTAGCAAGGACCCCCAGAAATTCTTCCTGAGTCCGTATGTAGATTTGTTCCGCCTTTCCTGTAAGTTGATCCAAACATCAGGAGGAAAATGACTAACACTGTTTGCATCTTTGTATGTATTTATTACTTGATGTAATAAAGCTTATTTTCATTAACAATTGGTATTGAGATGTGGATTCCTTGAATCAAAGGGCGATTCACCCAACAGCTCCTCAAGCAGAGGTGGCAGAGAGCCGGCAAGGGTGGGTCTCCTCCCTCCTGACCGGAACGTCTGGTGTGTGATCGGCACAATGCGCTGGGGAACGTTTGCATGTCAGGAGGCAGTCACGAGGCAGGGACCCAGTGAGGTCGCGTCCTGGTGCCTTTTCACTGTGGTGGGCACCCGCTGGGAAAGAAAGCAGTTGCTGACTTTGCCCTCTGCCTCCCCCACCCCGCAGTAAGGAGCTCCTCAGTCTTGAGGTGCCTACCCTGAGAGCATTTGGAGTACCACGGGGATGTTTTTCATGCCACGTGGCCCTAAGCTGAAGCTGGCCCCTTGGGTGCTCGCCAGAAGATGCCCTGCTCTGGGGCTGGACAACACCTGGTAGTGCGGGGCGTGCTGAGAAGCCAGAGGGCGGGGGTGATCTTTACCATCGTTCCCTGTGGGACTGGCAGTCACCTTGTGAAGGGGTGGGGGCCGTCTTGCAGGCATGAAGCAGTCTCAGCCGCGACAGGTCGATGGACTAGTTTGTCTCTCATGCACGTGACAGGAGATTCCAAAAGGTGCAAGAAAGGGGACAGAAACAGAAGTGTCTGTCCCTCCTGGGCACGGTTTCCCGCACTCACCGGCTGCTTGTGCGCTGTTCCAGCGACTTTCCCTGGCGACCTGAGTGGCGGTGGAGTGGGCAAGGGCCCGCCAGTGCGGCCAGAGGTCAAGCACCTCATGTGGAGCGCTCGCCCTTTCTGACCAGGTCGCGCCAAGGTGACAGCTGTGACTGGCTGCCGCACAGGTAGCTTCCTCTGGGTGCAGAAAAGAGGGAGGCCCTGTGTCTGACAGTGGCCTTGTCACCTCTTGGGTTTTCCCCACCTGCTTTATACATGAACTTGGCAAGTGTCCTAAGGAGCCGGCCTATGAACCTTGCTGAAATGACCCCAAACAACGGTAAGGGCAAACGATGGTGATGGTGTCGCGCAAATCCGCACATACATCAGGTTTCTGGCACCTCATCTTTTGGAAATCTACTTGTCAGCCAGTCAGCACACAGGTAGGTGTCCGCGTCCCAGAGGTTACTTGGTCACACGTTCTGATCGGCTGAAGGGGCAACTAACTTAATAACCTGTTAAGTCTCTGCCATTTTGTTCTTATCCTGACATGAAGCTGACTGACACCTAAGGATCACTGAGCAGTGACCTCCCAGCGGATGACAAGGTGGCCCTAAAGGCTATTTACATTGGACTCAATTTCACAGTTCTCTATAAAAATGGACCTTATGAATAGTCCTACTTTTTAAAAAAATACAAGTTTCTCTCTATTTTTAAAGATTTTATTTATTTTCAGAGAGAGGGAAAGGGCTGAGAAAGAGGAAGAGGAAGGCTGATGTGGGGGACAAACATCAGGCGGTCGCCTCCTGCACGCCCCGGACCCCGCTGGGGACCTGGTGCGCAGGCTGCCGCTCTGTCCTCAGAGCCACCAGCTGGGGCAACAGTCCTTTAAAAAAAACTTTTATGTCTAACCTTTGAGGATGAAATAAGATACAATCACATATATGTATAGCTTAAAAAGCAAGGCAACGTCCTTGTCCCTGCCGCCCAGGTCGAGAACAGGACCGTCAGCCTCCTCGGCCGCCCCTCCATGTGCTGCTGCTCAGTCACAAGAGCCCCATCTCCCCGTGGCAGTGGCCTTGTGTTTCGGTTTTACTCTCAGTGCCTCGCGGCCCACCCAGCCGGCCTGCTGTTCAGAAAACGGGCGTCTTCTCCATCTGTCCAAACGATCGCTTCCGAAGGCCCGTGACCGCGCAGGGGACGGACCGCCCCACGTGCGCCCTGGACAGCAGCGGCAGGTCCTATCAGTCAGAGCCTCCTGGCCCCTCCCCGTGGGCACTGGTGCTTGACTCCCAGAGCGCTTTCAGCTGTCTCTTTTTTTCCAGGGTTTCTTTGGCTCTTTTCTTCCTCTCTTGCTTTTTCTTCTCTGCTTCTCGTTTTTCTCTGCGAGCAAGACTGTTCTCACCGTTGTAGAAAACGTCCACCTTCTCCTGCAGGATCTTCCGAGCCAGCTTCCTGTTCTGATCTACAGACCTTGTCTGATGGCACTGGAGGGAGGGGTTTGTGACGTGAGGACCCCGGATGCGTTAGACCCCCCACCCCCACCCCGGGTGGGGTCAGTGACACGAGGAAAGCCACGCCATCCCTGCCCCCCGGGCTGTGTGGCTTTCCCGGGGCTTGTTTCCTAGTCGGGAGCACTGTTTTGGTCAGCAACGGTAGCCTCTAAATCACTTTAAGTCCCGAGATGGTTTTGAAAACACCAACCGGTGTGCCTGGCTTGTGGCCGGGAACCAGCCCTTGGTTCCGTCTGAAGCAGGAAACCCCTCTGCGCGGTTGGCTGACCACAGCACCCGGGTGGCACACCTCAGCGCCAGGGCCACAGGCCTTCCTTGCAAAGCTCGTGGGTGAAGGGGGACTTCTGTGAACTCAGGGTGCGCATTGGGGGTGAGTCACATGAAATGGGTGAAAAAAATTAGGTCGGGTTTCAGAGTTGTGCCTGTTGCTCGGGAATGACACTTTTTCAAGGAGGAAGAGGAGAGTGGTTGGGATTTTAAGTGACGTGCCCTGGGCTTGGAGAGCCGGCCGTGAAGAGCACGTTGGGAACGTAGGCGTGGGCCGGTCTAGGCTGGCCCTCCGAGGGAGGACCCGGGGTGCACCTCCCTGAGCCTCCCGCTCCTGGTCTGCCCTCCACAGTGGAGCAGGGGCTGGCCTGGTGAGGACTGGGAGGCAAGGCCTGCAGAGCTGCTCGGGGGCCTGCCTGTGCGCCCTGCCGTATCCCGAGGCTCCAGCTGCCTTTCAGGCCCTCTGGCACGGCTGCGATCAGAGCGTGGGTTTTTACCAAGGGAGGAAGACTGGCAGGAACAGTGTATGGCCTGCTTCTGGGCGCCGAAAATGGAGTGTCTCCCTGATCTCATGCTCAGAGGGGTAGACGTCACTGCCACTTACCAAAGAGGGGCAGAGGGACACGGAGGACATGACCATCCTGGTTAACCAGCCAGGTCACTGAGGGCTGAGGCTGCTGGCAGACATCCGGGCCTGCCTGCTCGGACCTGGCAGACATCAGGGACCTGGCGCCCCGGCAGTGCTGTGGCCACCAGGCAGCCCAGGCTGTACAGGAACTGCGCTGCCCGCCCAGTTCAAGGAGGGCAGCAAGAGCTCGGCTCTAGGGGACCCTGGGAGGACACTCTGCCTGGGGGAGGATGGCTCAGGACGGGGGATGGGCAGGGGACAGGATGTGCGGGGCCCTCTAGTGCGCTCAGCCCTGCCCTCCACCCCGGCCTCTCTCCGCCTCTACCTTGACCACGAGGCCCGAGGGCAGGTGCTTCAGCACCACGCAGTTGCTGGTCTTGTTGGTGGCCTGGCCCCCTGGGCCGTGTCCTTTCACAAACTGCTCTTCAAGTTCACCCTCGTCCAGGGGAAGCAGAACAGGGCGGTCCTTCTTGCCTGCCACCTGGACTGCAGCGACCCCTGCTCCCGGGGACAACAGCACTGCCAGCCGGCGTCCCCATGGCCCGGGGCCCGTCCTGGTCAGGCGGATAGGAAGGCGAAACCACCCCGAGGTGCTCATGGACCGAGAGGCTCTGCGCACCGAGGACCTGTGCCAGACAAAAGGACAGCCTTTCACACAGCAGTTCAGGGGGTGAGCACCCAGCTCTGGTGGGGGTGGGGGTGGGGGTGGGGGTGGTAGTCTGGGACATTAGTGAATACATTCGGCCATATATGCCCACCCACAGTGTCGGCTGCTGGGCCAGCAGTACACGCCTTGCCAGCTGGTCAGTATTTCCTTATAACGGACCGAAAATATCTCCAAAGCACCCAGAGGTGCTGTTTTCTCTGGAGGGAGAGGTCTGGAGTGTGACATTCCGAAGAACAGGGTTGTAATTTGATAAGGAAGTACTGAGGAGCACAGCAAGCAGGAACTGGGGTCCGAGTCAAGTGCCATTGTCTGAACGCTGGAGAGTGTCTGAACGCCGCACAGGCTGCGGCGGGCAGTCGTCCGTCCCGCCACTTCCCACCGGCATGCCCCGAGAAGTTTCAAACACGTGAGACCTGGCTGTTTAGTCGGGGGCTCTGACCTCCTTCCCTGTAGACTATCAAGTAAAGAATGACCACAGCCGTCCAGGGTGAAGGAATCAAGAAGGATACCTATTGTCAGATTGGCAAAAAACCCTGTTTGTTGGTGTGCTGCAGAATCTCAGTGATGAGTTCACGTGTGCCGCGAGGTGGCGAAGGCTGGGACTCGCGGGCCCGTTTTACAGCTGAGCCTCACCAGTCTGACACAGTAAGTGTCACCATCAATCAGTGTCGCGACTGCTGTTTTTCAGTGTTTCCAGTTTCTTGGGTCTGAATAGGAGCATCTGTTCCCTCGGCCGCGCTGCCAACAACACGGTCCGATGGGGATGCGCCGTCAGGACCGCCCAGCCAGCTGACTTTTATTAAGGTGCCTGGTACGTCAAAGTACCAGGCAAGGTGTTTTGTGAGCCGCACGAGGTCAAAAAGAGCTCGACTCTGTCTTCATGGAGCTCAGTCTGGTCAGAGAGGAAACAGTCAAAAGGAAAGTGATAATTAATAAGATTTACATAATGACTTGGGGCACAGCAGGGGCTGAACCAGGTCTTGGCTGGCAGTGAACAGTGCAGAGAGTGGCAGCTGTGAGGACGTGGTGGGCCCAGAGGCCCTGCTTCCGTCCAGGGGCAGGGAGGCAGCAGGACCTGAAGGGCGTACCTGTCAAGGATGAGCATGTGAGTGGGGGCGAGTCATAGCTTGGCCGCCTCTCATCTGGAGACCGAATGGGTGAGGGCCCCCTCCCCCGCCGACCAGCCTCCAGCGCAGGGAGAGATGTGTTCTGGAAAGGGCTTTTGCTGATGTCCTGGAAGGCACACGACTGGTTTTCAGCAAAGTGCCCCTCACCCAGTGGATTACGGGAACAACGACTGTGCCACTGGGTTCTGCCTCTCGAAGGACAACTGTGTGGGCACTAGAGCAGACACCGCTCTTTCCGACTGCGGCTTCCATCCGCAACCTTGTAAACCCCAGCTCCGGGCACCCGGTCTCTAACGCAGCACCTGAGTCCCACTAGGCTGGCTTCCTGAGTGAATGCCTACCAAACAATTGCCCCAGGTTTGCCCTCCGTTCATGTACCTGTCGCCGGCTCACACCTGCTGGGCCCATGCCAACCTCTGGGGAAGCACTGGGGAGGCTAATGCCAATGTGTGATTCAGTGTGGCTTTCTCGCAAGTACGTGCATTTTCTGTGACTCTAAATCTACGTGTCTTGGTCATCGGTACAGCTGACGCCGAGAAGACACTGGTCACCGTTAGAAGGACAATACAGCAGTCTCCCTCTCTCTCTACATCTGTGGGAGACAGCTATACTAGTCCGGTTCTGTGACCAACACGTGGTCTGACCTCACACCTTCTCTGTCACAGGCCTGACGCTCAGCACCGCGCAGCCCCAGTGGGCGGTAACTATGGCGGTGTGGCCAGGTGCTCCTTGGCTGTGAAGAGAGATATTTAGAAACAGTGTGCTTTTGTTTATTGTGTGAGAAGCATCCTCAGGGGTGAAGGTAAACAGTACACTGGGCACTTTCCCTGGGGTGGCCGCGATGAAGGCCCCACTTCCCTGCAAAAGGCTGTGTGCATGCCCAAAGGCTCCCTTCCCCACCTCATTTCTGCTCTCGGTCCCCAGAACAAAATTTCTGTGGGCATCAGACAGAGTCCAGCCCCTGGATCGGATTTATCATGGAACAGCAGCCCACACCTCTCTTGGGGTTTCTCTTCCGTTAGCTGGCGAATCCGACCAGGCAGGACAGCAGCAGGCTGTAGCCCAGTGACAAAGACAGGAAGCAGGTCGGAGAGGAGGCGAAACCCCCAAAGGGCGGGGAGGAGGGTGCTTTCAGCAACTGCTTTGTCATCTCCAGTCCCTACCTCTGTCCTACTTCAGAGCTGACACGCACACTGGAGGGTCTGCCTCCCACCCGGAGTTCAGGCAGGTCCCCAGCGTTCACTGACTGGCTGCTTTGTCTAACAGCGAGTTCCAACAGCCAATCGGACGGTCCCAAATACTTTTAGTGTCTCCTGGAGCTCTGGCTCTGCGCCAATGACATCCACCAATGACAGACACACCCGTGGCCCCACTTCCCTGAAGCGCAGGGGACTGCGGGTTGGATTTCAGTTTTTGTGATACCCGCAGAGCAGCCCAAAGCCTTTGGGGAACAATAAGCACTTGAAATGAGAGCTCATCGTGACATTAAAAAAGAAGAAGAAAGGGACCCAGACGTGTGAGTAAGGGGAAACCAGTAAGGCGGTGGCGCTCTGCTCTAATTCCTTTCTGGGAGGGGGAGCCCCCTTCAGGGCTGCCCACCCCCCACTTCCTGTCAGCTCCAGTTCCTCAGTCACAGCCTGGCGCTGTCCGAGGCCATTCCCACTTGGTCGCATTAGAGACAACAGGCGTCAGGCCTTCCCAGAAGGGGATGTTCCTCCGTTCTGTGATATTTCCAACACCACCGACGAGCCAGGCCTGGGCCTCAGGCACCCACGGAGCCTGGGGTGGAAGAGAGAGGTTGAGATGTCCATGTGACACAGGCTACAGACCACAGTGGGTGACCTGCTCCACAACTTGGTCCAGGCTTTTCTATGGTCCCTGGTCACCTGGAATAGGGACCTGGAACCTCTTCTATCAGGTGCCTGTCTTTGTGACCTGGATCCAGACGACACACATTCCCTCCTTGGGCCTCCACACACACCCCAGACCAAGGTGGGCACCCGGTGGGACAGATGTCACCGATGTGACTGTAACTGGGACAAAGAGTCACCGATTTAGACTAGACAGTGAGTGAGGCTGGCCCCATCGGCAGGCTGAGTGCTCTGGAAGGAGGAAAGGGGCGCCAGCGCCTCTCCTAGGGGCCTGAGCCAGAAAGGCTGTTGGAACCATCTGTAGGAAGGCGCAGCACCTCCATCTCTGGACTCCCCTTCGGGACGACATTTGCCTAAAAGGCACCGTGTAACTATTTTTTAGGAAGGGAGGAGTACCAATTTTTCTCAGCCACAACTTGCAGGGTGTGCCACCTTGCAGAAATGTCGTCAAAACCAACGCCATCAAAACCAAGTGGGGGAGCAGGTGTGGAGACAATGGAAATGGGAGCTTTAGGAAAGATGGTCACTTCCAAGTTCCCATGGGACACCTTCTGTGGGCGGACACATCCCCTGGGGACCATGTGAGATAAGATGCTGGGGCGCCAGGGCCTGGGACGCTTTCTGACCAGCTCCCAGGGGAAGCTGCTGCTGCCGGCCCAGGAACCCACTCTGGGTCATGACGACGGGCTCTGAGCAAGGCCCTCAGGACGGTCCACGGCTGGGTGGGAGCCCTGGGACCCGGATGCTGGAGCCAGACATGGAGGCGGCAGGAAGGAGGGTGAAGGGTGAAAACGTACAGGGAAAAGAACGACGCGCACGTTGATCTGGGTGAACGGAGAAGGCGAAACGGGAACGAGGGGACTGAGAAATGGGTCATCTGGACAAGGAACACACAAAGCGCCGGCTTCCACTGCAGTGACGTTCTAGAACAGCGCTGTCCGACACAGGCAGAACACAAGCCACGCGTGAAATTCCACTTTCTAGTAGTCACATTAAAAATGGTAAAAACGCAGGGAAAAGGTAGTAAAAAAGAGACTGAGGAGATTAATTTTAATATATTAAATATATATTTAACATTTTAATATATTAATCCAAATATATCCAAAATATTATTTCTGCATGGAGTCAATAGAAAAGCCATTGATGTTTTTACAATTTCATTGTTCACTTTTTCACCATACCCCCCAACCACCCCCCCCACCCCCGGCTCAGCTGCCACACTCGGACAGACAGAAAGCACGGCGACCCTTTGTTCTCGCATCTGTGCCGGAACCTTAGCAGCCGCAGGAACGGCTCCAGGTCTGTCAAACAGACGCCATTTCTCAAGTTACTTTTTACATCAGTATTCAAACTCTGGAGTGCGTTCACGCCTACAACACGGTCAGTGTGGACTAGCCACGCGTCCTAGTGGCTCGGGTATTGTGCTCTGTAGCTCTGGGACCTGGCCACCCAGAGGGTGGCCCACAGCAGCAGCCACAGTGAGCGCCACTGGGGAGCTGGTGAGGAATGGAGAATCCCGGGCCCTGTCCCCGACCTGAAGGAGAACCTGCCTTCAGGAAGGGCCTCAGCTGACTCGGAGGCATCGGCCCACGTTTGAGAAGCTTTGTCCTAGAACACGGGAAAGAGAAGCCCTTCCGGCTGCTCGGGCAGACACATTTAAAAGCTGTGGTTTCTTATGTTTATAATGTGTAAGAAGCCGAGACCAGAATTCGGGAGTGCTGACTGCTGCCACGTTTCTTTCCCCTCCCCCATAAGGAGACAGGCCACACAAGATGCCCTCACCAGTGGTGCAGGGCCGAACGCAGGGGCCTGAACAGATTGGCTGCTGCAGCTCTGCAAAGTCACAACGGCCAGCTGATGGCACCAGAAGCTAAGCGAGAGGAGGAGGGTTTTCTGGCAAATGCTTAATAACAGTTCACGTTGCAAAAGTGCGTTCCGGTGCTCCCTGCAGAGTGGGAGTGAAAATAAGGCAGCCTCACTCTGCCTTTCTACCCAGCTCATCCTCCCGTGCCAGCTGCCTGAAATCCTCACGAGAGCCGAACACCTCCCAAAACAGAAGCCCGGGGGACGGGGCTCGGGCCTGAAACAGACCCCATCCTTTCCTAGGTTAGGGGGAGAAAGCACCATTCACCACAGTGTTCGCAGAATTCTTTCTCAAAGAAGACCAGCCAAACGGATGGAGCCGGAAATGCAGAGTTGTTACCTTGAACTTTGGGGGAAGAGGAAGCGAAGGCTACTCTGGGTGTGTCTGAATTTAATGGGCTTATTGCCGCCCAGTTCAAGAGACAACAAGAAAGAAGAGGAAGAGAAAAGCTTTCCGTTTGTACAGTAACAACATCCCGTTCAGTGTTTTTTCTAACAGAAAATGCTGAATCCGCGGGGAATTACACCTGTCCTATTTGCGGCATCTAACAGGAACTTTGTAACTTATCACCGACACTATTAAAATCAGAACTACATAAAAAGCAGCAGTAGCAACACTGCATTTTCTCCTAAGTCCCCAAGCCTCTATTAGCATAATGATGCTGTGTGTTTTTCATATAAAGAAAGCAAGGCATGTTCACTCGCACGTGGGTTATTTCAGAAAGACTGATCTCGGAAGGGCAGCAGCTAGCCCATTTCTTGAAACTAAATCGATCCTTTCTCCAGCTTGTTTTGGAGCCTTCCCTAACATCTCCAGACCTGTTCTGCCCCCAGGCCTCACTCTCTTCGACTTTCTCCTGACTCGGCCTCTCCTGTTGTGGTCCCTGGAAGGCCACACTGCTTTGTAGTCGGCTGACCTGCGTCAACGGCTGGACCCACTGTGCACCTCGGGCCACTTTTCACCTGCAGAATGGAGGTAATACCACCCAGGGTGAGGAAAAAAACACATGTGTGGCCACGAATATAAAGCAAGGAGCTCTTCCAATCCCTAAACTACAAAGCTCAGGAACCTCCTGGCACACCACGGGCACTGTGGTCTTACCCCGAAACCTATTATGCAAACGGGTTGCTCCATGGGATTTTGTCTTAAGAGCTCAGAGCGAAAAGGCTCCCAGAACAGTGACCTGATGAGCACTTTACTTAGTAGGGCCCCATTGAAGAAGTACCTGGCAACCTTGAAATTACCAAAGACATGCATTTGGTGAGGTCACAATTGTGGTCTGTGAAAGGTGCCAAGGAGAAAATTATGATGCGGAGAACACAGCCTGACTTCCCAGCAGATTCAAGTGGAAAGATGAAAACCAGCTTCATTGAATGAGCCCTGGTTCAAAAAGAGGCATTTAGGAACTATCCAATGTAGTGAGAACAGTCATGAAGGTCGGGCAAGGTGGAAAAATTCATACTGAAGTGTATACGTATCATTTCCTTCCACTAAAAAAAACTTTTATGTATTGATTTTGGGGGGGGGGGGAAGAAACATCGATTTGTTGGACCAGTTATTCATGCATTCATTGGTCAATTCTTGTATGAGCCCTGACTGGGGATCGAACCCGCAACCTTTGGTATGTCAGGATGATGTTCTGACCAACTGAGCTTCCCAGCCAGGGCTCCTATATTTAGTAATTAAACTACTGCTTCAAAGTTTTAGAATTCCTCACCTTTTGCTGTGGAGAACCCCTCTCCCAAATGATACAGTTTGTATATAAAACCAATGACACAAAGTAACACCCTGGTGAACAGACACTAAATTTCTCAAGCCTGGAGCAGCTGCTCTTATCCAATGGTTTAACCTTATCCCAATCGAGGGGAAAGATCTCCGCTATCAAGCTGTCAATGTAAAGACCAAGACAAAAGAGAGACACTTGGGCAGTCTGATGTAATAAAATCGTCCGGCAATCACACCCTCACAAGGCCATGGAAAGAGTGTAACATCTCCAGTATGGCGGGTAGGTTTAGATGAGACGAACAGTTACACTTAACACATTTACGGGAACTTCTGGAGCTTTCCACGTCTGTTTTCTAGAATCATAAATAATTTCCGTGGACTTGAAAAACTACCTTTTTAGCTGTTTATAATGGTTTGAAAAACGCATTTCTTCTCTCTAGTCCAATTAGTCAATTTCCATTCTGAAATTTTTTTTTAAAATTTAGACCCTACCAAAGAGCTTAACCCAAGTTAAGACATACGGTGTTAAGACCATACCAAAATATTTCACTGCATCAACTGGTTAACAAGAGAACTAGGTTAATCCGAATACGACTAGCTCCTGAGCATACTGCCTTATTATTAAGACATTAATAGCTAAAAAAGTTACTTAACATCCCACTGCCAAAAGCTAAAAAGCAAAACAACACTCTCAAGTTAAAAAGAGCCCATCTGATGCTGTAGCCAAAGCGAGGACCCATCTGTCTCCTGCCGGGTTAAAGAACTAATCACTCCCACTGTGCGCTTTGGGGGGGTAATATTTTTCCTGCAAGGAAGCACCTTTCCTGGGTGCGCTGTCTCAGGAATTCACATTTCTGTGACTGAACATTCTGTCTACATGGTCTCAAATAATAGATTTTGTGGTCAGCTGCACAGGTTTTGAGGGGTGGACATGAAATATGTTCACCGAAAACAGCCAGGTACTGACAAAGTAATTTGACTCAGCTTAGGTGGACCAGGCGCATCTCAGCGATAGGCCGAGCTGGAAGGAACTTAAAGGTGAACCAGTTTGAAGCAAGGGGCCTGGGCAGAGCGAAAGAGACGGGCTCGGGGCACGGGGTCTCTGCAGTCCTTCGAAAGACCTGGCAAGGGCCATGCCGACACCTACTATGTGCCAGGCCTAAAGCAACCCTGCTGCGTGCTAAGGGCGCCATAAGGCTCCTCTGAACAAGTCCCTGAGGATCGTTGCATTTGTCCTCGGTGTCGGTGGGAGCTGTTTTCTCCAGGGTCGTGGGCTCTCCTCTACCTGCCCCCTCTCCAGTCCTTAAAGAGCCGCAGGGCCCACCCCTAGCAGCCTGGGGTAAACCAGATCCAGGGACAACTTAGCTCAGGCGTCTGGAGAGGCTTCGCCCCACCGCCAGCAGGGCCTCCGATCAGTTGGTTGCGCGACTCAGGGACTCAAACTGGGACACTCAAGGCGTCCGGATTCCCCACTCTCCTCTCCAGAGCCCTTGCCAATCGTGGGCAACCGTCGGGGTGCCTGGTTTCTCCGCACTTACCTGGCCCCAGGATTGGCCTCCGCCCCCAAAATTCCAGGGGGAACCAGAATCAACGCAGAACACCGATCGCGATCACGAGCTCCAGTCTGCGCGCATGCGCGGTACTCCATCTGCGGGTTCCCTCACTCGCCGGAGGCTCATTTTTACGAACTGCGCATGCGGAAAGCTGAGGGCTCTTTTCCCGCGTGGCAGCTGTCGAGCTGCGAGACAGCCAATCAGACGAGAAGATTTGACATAAGCCCCGCCCCCCAGGGCCCAGTCGTCGAACCTCCCTCTTTTGCAGGAGGAGAGAGAAAGAGCGTAGGGGCGCGCGCCGTGGCCTGGTCGTCTCCGCCCCCTTCCGAGCAGCCAATCGTAGGCCAGGCGCCGGGCGCGCGCACGTTCCCTTAAGTTTAACGGTCGCGAGAGGCCGCTCGCCGGACCCTGAATTGGAACGGCGGCCAGGTAAGCGGCCGTCCGCTTGCGGGAACTGCCGGTCTCGGGGACAGGGGACGAGACTTAGAAGACACGGCCTTAGAGGAGCCCTGAGTGTACTGATGGGCTAGGGCGAGGAAAGACGGCGGCCGCACGACGAACTCTGCCACAGTCCTCTGGCGTGTGGCGGCTGTGCCAGCGGCCGTGCGCCTTTTCTGGAGTCGGTGCCCTTGAGTGACACCCGCGTGGCCCAATCGCAGAGCATCTCTCCCGGAGGGGCGGGGGTCTTGTGGGATTTTTCTCTCTTTTTTTTAGGAGCTGCCTGTGCTCACTTTAGAAATCATGACTGTAGTTAGTGGGACGGTGGCTTCCGAGCAGTCTGCCAGCCGGGCGACTGCGTGGGGTGTCCCTTGCCTTGTCGCTTTGACCTGAGAGCCCGCACCGGCGGCTGAGGTCTGGCTGTGAGCGCGACAGTGTCCGGATGGGGCCCCCACAACTCTGAAATCAGCTCTTCCTCCCCCTAGAGCCTCCCGGCGAAGCAGAACCGCGTTAACTTGTACAGCAGCGGCAGACCCCGATCAGCCGTTCCCTTTCCCTCGACTCTTTTTTTTTTTTTTTTAAACTGGTGGGAAGGGGGGACCAAAAGCGTCATATTTTGTTGCCGTGGAATATAAAAATGTGCCTGTGCTTCTGCCTATCTCCGTGAAGTTTTCTTTAAAACGTTTTTTCTCGCGTTGTATATCGGGGTTTCCGCATCCCTTCAAGCCCCCTGCCCCCGGGGGGGAGACATCGCTGCGTTTCAGGTGGCTTTCCGCCCGGGTCCGCCGCGCCCGGGGGCTCTCGGCCGGGAGAGAATAGGTGGGTGGCGGATCCCCGTCCCTAGGGAGCCTGTGTCTTTCCGGTAGAAGAGCAAGGTGATTTGAATCCAGGTACTTGCGCGGCCAGTTGGAACGTGCAGCCCCTGACGTTTTCAATGCCCCATTTGTCGGTGGTGATGGGCCGAAGCCACCGGGGAGGAACCCATTGAGTTAGGTCTGGTTACCCTTGGTGCTCGCCCTGTCCCTGAAGGCCAGGGGTCCTTTATGAGATGATGCTTTCAAGGTTGTGCTTTGTAAAACCGGGCCCTGGCAAGTGGGGACCGAGAGGAACCGGAATACCAGATCGTTTTTCTCTGTTTCGTTCCCTGAACTTCCCATTTTGTAAGCAGCACAGGTTTTCTTTTTCTGTTGCTTTTAAAACACTTTTTTTTTTTGTAATCCGTGAATTTCCTAAGGACGGGGTGTATTGTTAAAGGCAGTATGCCTTTGTGTACCTAGCGTCAGTTCAGCTTTAGTGGATCTGGCGAATAGTTTATTTTTAAAGAAGTAACGTGCGCACCCAGCGCAAAAGGCTGTGGAGTGCGAAATGCATTCCTTCTGCCACCCCCTCCCGGCGGAGGGAAGCAGCCGTGGTTAGCGGTTTGACTGGCTGTTTTCAATTCCAAATTAGATTCTAAGTAGTTCCTCTTCGTGTCTTCACGCTACAAAGCAGCAAGCGGGAATTCATTAGACAAGCCGACAAGCCTGTGAGTGTTCCAGTTGTTACCTAGTAACATTGCGTCTAGAACCGTGGTTGTTAAACATACAGTTCTGTGATGCTACCTGGAAAAGACGATGCTATTTTGCAGATCACCTTATTGTAGATCTTAAAATTGAGGTCTAGTTCACATACCGTAAAATTCATCCTCTTAAAGTATACGATGCACTGGGTTTTAGTGTCTTTGCAGAGGTGTGCAGCCATCCCCACTCTCCCACTCCAGAACCTTTCACATCGTAGCCTGTTCTTCCACTTTGTGGCCTGTCTCAGCACTGGGTTTCAGTCTGACTTTTCTTAGTACTTCGTTCTTTTTTATGGCTGAGAAAAGGACCCCTTTGTATGGGTTCACCATGTTGTTCACCCAGTCGTCAGCTGACGGACGGTGGGGTGGTTTCTGCGTGTGGGCCCTCAGGAATGCTCCTGCTCTCCTCAATGTAGCTTCTGTGGCGGGGTCGAGGCCTCCAAAGTCATGACCAGGAGACAGTGGCCAGGTTTAGTGGCTTTTTAGTAGCACCTCTCTCCCCATTCATTTTCAGGCTCTTGGGAGCTTAGGATATTTCACAGTTCGGAATGTTAGCAACCGAAAATGCTTGTAGACGGCGAAGCCTCTGAAGATGACGCGGATTCAGTTTCTTCCAACAGTGAGAGCACCTACACTTTCAAATGAGAGAGCGTGACAATTTCTGTACGCTATGGAAGATTTTGACTTGGTGGAACCCTTACCAAAAACTTCGTCTTCTGTAGAATTCGATATAAAAAATTCTCCCTACTCTCTTGGACTGAACTTAAATACTAATAGGTAAGAATGGGGTAGATAGATTTTTTTAACAAGCTGTATTAACAAATCGAAATAAATTTATTTGCATGGATTACCAATTTATCCAAATAGTGTTGTAGTGACTGATTTACATTAAAAACAGACAAACAAACAAAATAAACAGCCACAATCAGGAACTGCTGAGGGACAGGTAAGAAGAGTTTTAGCCCTCCCATGGTTTTATTTCTGCCTGAGGTGCGTACTTTTGTGTGGGGACTATTGTGAAAACGGACTTGTTTTTGCCAGTTGTAGTGTTCCTACCCTTTTTTTGTTCTCAGTAAACTGCAAGAATATTTTAAAAATTTAGTTGCCTAAATATTGTTTCTGCATTTTTAAGTTAACAAGACAAATGATGTTTACTGTGGCAGAACTATCTCATCAATCTGGAAAGTAGCAATTAAAGTTGAATGCTAGGAAGTAAGCAAGAAAAAAAAAAACAGACTAAGTTGAAAAAGTAGATGCTGTCAAACAGCGCATTTTTTAAAAAAGATTTTATTTATTTTTAGAGAGAGGGGAGGGGAGCAAGAAAGAGGGAGAGAAACATCAGTGTGTGGTTGCCTCTCACACGCCCCCTACTGGGCATGTGGCCTGCAGCCCAGGCCTGTGCCCTGACTGGGAATCGATCTGGCGACTCTGGTTCACAGGCAGGCAGGCAGTCCACTGAGCCACACCAGCCAGGGCCATTTCTGTTTAACCTATAACACGTTTGGTTTGTTTTTAATCAGAGCCTGTTTATTCTCTTTTGTACATAGTCTGACAGGCTTGATTAGTTTCTAAATTTATAGTAGTTACAAACAGCAAAGAGGCAGGTACTACAGAGGAAGTCAACATAAGAAGCAGGCACGATGAAGCGGAAACAGCAGTCTGGGGCCCACGGGTAAAGGGGCAAATGCCTCTACACACAACAGGTCTTGAAGAAATTATTCTAAGTGAAGTACGCCCATCGGTGAAAGACAAACACCATATGATCTCACCCTAGGAGGACTCTCAACGAATAAAATTAGCTGATGAACAAAATAGAACCAGAGGCATGGAAACATGGGACAGACAGTGGTGGGAGGGGAAGGGGACAGTGGTGGAAGGGAGGGGGAGGGACTGGACAAAGAGCATGTATGAATGGACCACAGGGTGGGGATTGACTGAGGGAGGGGGAGGGAGGGGGAGGGAGGGGTGGAGGAGGGCAAAGGGGGAAAAATTGGGACAACTGTAATAGAATAACAGTAAAAAACTTAAAGAGAAAGAAATTGTGTATTATGAATAAATAAATTCCTTTAAAAACTAGTTCATTCTCTGCTCTCCTCAGGAGGAGTTGAAGGCAGCTTATGAAAATATATAAAATAGAAGGAGGAAGCGTAAATTAAAGTAGGTGCAAAGGGGGAAACAGGTATGGGGATGGCCCAGCAGGGCTGTCTGCCGAGGCCACCCAGCCCCGCTCGCTGAAAGGTGGCCACGTGTTTTGTTTCCTGGGTTGCTTGGTGGGCCCTTGGAAGCCCATTTCTAGGAGAAAACCCTTTTAGAACCTAGTATTTGCTGGGAGGAACCTAAGTGTTCCTTTCTAATGAAAATTATAACCGAACTTGCCTCCCTTTTCACTGTGACTGCCGTTAAATTGGCCAAAATTAAACTTGATTATATAAACCTCTTATGGACAACATATTCTATCCTCCTTTCCCTTGAATTTTTATTAATATTTTCTTTGATGCTAATTCTGTTTTGCTGTTATTTCCATTAGTGTCTGCTCTCTTACAAATTCTTTGTGCAACAGAGTATCAATAAAGAAATGAAAATAGAATTTAAATAAATTTTAATGTCCTTAATTATGCTGCTTGTGCTTTTATAAAACAAGTTCTCCTGGAAAGAATCAGTGGTATTTTGCACACTGAATAGGCTAAATTCGTCCTGGATATTTGCTTCTAATTTGCTTGGCACAACTTTTATTCAAAGATGTGCAGAGATAAGCATCCGCTTATCGCACCCAATTAGAGGGATCCAATTAACAAGGCTCCACCGTCTTTCTGGGCGGCGGGGAAAGAATCTCCACGACCATAAAGAGCTGCTCTTACAGTGGAGTAAATAATCCCGGCAGTAATTCAGATCGCCAAAGCTGGAGATGTTTCTTATTACTTGGCCGAAACTTTTATTTTCTGTTGGTACTTCCGAGTGGTCTCTCACTTTTGAAAAAGGCCTTTCTGTTGTGTTCTTGAAAAAAATTAAATGCTGTCTGTCTTTTTACTGCTGTTTTTCTTTTGTGGACAAACTTGGGATCAGATTTTCAACAAATGAGGTGCCATTGGAAGGATTAAATGTCAGTGGTTTTGTGCTGCTCTGCTAAGTCTCGAAATGCTGAATTGTTCAACACGGTGGTAGAATGAAGAAAACCATTTGAATTATTTATGTTCCAACAGAAGTAGTCCCCACCTTAGTACAAATGGGGTGTCCTCTTTCTCAGGGAAGACCAGACCGTTTGCAATTCAAGGCCGCGCTGAAGTCCTGACCTCTTTAATGCAAGAGCTCCAGAACGGTGGGAAGACAGACTCGGATCTCTGGAAGAACTGTGAGGTATCTCGTGTTGTTTTGTTCAGTTTGGGGGATTGCAAAGTAACTGTAAATGTGTCTCTACTAAACTACCAAACTCTAAATTATTAGAATTTATATCCTGAAGAGCATGACCCTGAAGTTATAACTAAAGGATATTAATTGGGTAATGATATTGGATGAATCTGAGAACGGTGATCAAAAGTACGTCTTCACAGTATCTTAGTGATTAGACATACTAAGTTATATTTTAAATGTGAACTAAAATGTCTTTGTTCGGAGAAATTGAAAGTTGTTAATGCCATTATGGATCCTGATGTTTTAAGTAACTAAACGGGATTGTCATCATTTTGAAAAACTTAAATTAGAGCATTCAAAAGACTCTTACAAGTAAGGCTTCTACATTGAGTTACATTGAGTTCTCAGGGCTGTGGTCCATAGGTTAAATTGTGATGTAAAAACTGAGTTAAGAGAATACTTCAAGAGAATACTTTATATATGTACATTTCGCTTCATGGAATAATGCCCAAGATAGACTTTTCCAAGGCTAGATTTGGTAATGCTTAATAGAAATGTATAAAACATTATCATTACAGTCTTTATTTAGAGTATAGGAGATTTTGTTTTAAATGAGAATCATACTTTTTAAAAATTATTTATTTTTAGAGAGAAATAGGAAGGGAGAGAGGGAAATATTGACTCGCTCCACTTATCCATGCTCTCATTGGTTGATTCTTGTGTGAGCCCTGACCGGGGATCGAACCCGCAACCTTGGGCATCAGGATGACACTAACCAACTGAACTACCCGGCCAGGGCTAGAACAATAATTTGTGTTATTTTTTTTGTGTTTAGTAATGACTGACCACTTAATTTCTGTAATGCAAGCATGTAATTGATTATTCAGTGAAGAGTTTCTTAAGATATTTCTCACTTTGACAGAATATGAAGTATTCTTCCGGCCATTTCAGTAAAATTTCTCAAATTTGTTTTGTGTGTTTTATAGTATTTTTGTTGGCTACAAAAACAAAAGCGTCTGATGGAGCATTTAGTGCAGTGGTTTGTTAGAAAGAGCGTGAGGGCCAAGGACGGTCCTGCCTCCGGTGCAGGGCTGACCTCCAGTGCTGCAGCGTCCAACCTCCCTCGCTTGAGCGCGGAGAGTGCGCAGATAGTCCGACTCCTCGTGACGTCCGAGCCGGCTTTTTCTTTCTGTCAGAGCCCGTCCGTCTCCTACGGCTCTTAATCTCTCACTGCTTCTTCACTGGGGAGATGACTTTCACTCAACTGGGAAAGAGTATTTAACACATTTACCTAGAAGTATTATGCTTTTGTACGTCTTTTAAATACTTGCTAATATTTCTGTGAGTTTGAGACTTTTTTTTCCCAGTTTCACATTTGTAAGAAATTTTCAAAGCAAGGGGGTTGGGATTGAGGATGGGTGGGGCAGGGGAAAGTGGTGGTGGGAAAATGGAGACAACTGTATTCGAACAATAGTAAAAGAATGATAAAAGAAAGAAAAATGTATAAAGCACATCATTAATTTGTTTTAATTATTTCAACATGGTAACTGTTCAGCTCTGCTAATCATATAAAACGGTAATGCTGTCATTCACTGTCTGTTTACTGGGCATTCTAGTGGCCACTTCTTGTCAGTGGCATTCGCCTTTATCAGAGCCAGAGCCTTCTTTTTATAACAATTTAAAAAATGACATGAACGGCCCGAGCCAGGTGTCTCAGTGGGTTGAAGTGTCGTCCCAATACATCAAGGTGGCGGGCTCGATCCCCGTCAGGGCACGTGCAAGAACCAACCAATGAGTGAGTGCACAGGTAAGTGAAATAACAACTGGATGTTTCTCTCTGTCCTTTCCTCTCTCTCCCTCCCTTCCTTTCTCTCTCTAAAATTAGTAAAAAACAAAATAATGTGAACAAAGCATCCTGAAATGAAACTTACAGATAATATAACCTGCCTGTGTCCAATCTGTGCCGTAAAGGAGGGCTGACAGTGGTTTGTAACAAGATCATGTGTATTTCAACAGATGAAGACTCAGCCCATCCCCATTAGAAGGCAGCCTGGCGTCCGCCTCTGTGCAGATTCGGCCTGGGGCAGCTGCTCCAAACAGGCCGGCGCGGCCGAGTCGTACCAGTGGCCCAGGACCGCAGTGGTGACAGGGTCTCGGAAACGGGGACTGGTTTCCGACACAGTTGTGAGACAAACTCAGAGTCTCAGTAGGTGCATCCCTGGACAACTACGTGATTTGAAACTGCAAAAAATAATGATTTTTATAATAAAAAATGGACACAAGGCAATCCTTCATGGTGGGGCTGTCCTGTGATTCGCATCTGTGGGCCCAGCCCACTAACGCTAGTAGCGACCCCCCACCTTTGTGACCACCACGACCTCACTAGTGTCCACGATACCGTTTCCCGAGACCACTGCTTTATGTGCATCCTACTTAGATCTGAACTCGAATCCTCAGCCCTCTCGGAGCAAACATTCCCATTTGACAAGTCAGAAAACAGGCATAGAGGAGTTAGACTTCCTTGTTCAGGACCACACAGAGAGGGGAGTGCTGGGAGTCGGACCCAGGAGGTCGGAGCCTGTGGGGGAGGTGCCAGGCTGGCCTGTGGGCTCCCCTTCTGGCCGTTGGCACCCAAAGACTGCCTGTAGGAGAACGCCAACTAGGTGCTCATTCCCTCCGACCCAGCGGAGGGTGCAGGTGCTGTTAATTATATCTGCTTGAAATGACTATAGCCCTGCTTAATAGTTAAGTGACTAATGTCATTCACTGCACTTACAGTGTTCTTCAATTAGTTTATCTAAAATTAAAATATTAATGATGAAATCTGCCTAGGAAGAAGAAATTCTACACTAATTTATATCCTGAGTAAGCACTATTCATCTGTTTCCTAAGTAAGAAAATGATAATAAGGATGTGATTAATATCAAGTACCTCACATAATCTTTTTTGTTATGTAAATTGTTATTTTTATCATTATTGTAATTTAGTTTCATGTGAATAGTAACTTTATCTGGTTAAAAATAACCCCTAACTTGTTGCCCTGAATACTTTTTTTATTTTATTTTTTAATTTTTTAAAGGGTTGCCCATAATTTTAGGGAAACTTTCCAACTTTTGATAAGGAAGGCTATATATATTTTTTATTTATTCATTTCTTTTTAGAGAGAGGGGAAGGGAAGGAGGAAGAGAGGGAGAGAAACATCATTATGTGGTTGCCTCTCATGCCCCCTACTGGGGACCTGGCCCACAACCCAGGCATGTGCTCTGACTAGGAATCGATCCAGCCACCCTTTGGTTCGCAGCCTGTGGTCAATCCACTGAGCCACACCAGCCAGGGCCACCTGAATACTTTACACAGATTTCAACCTAAGTCTGTTCCATTAGGGTTCTCTGAGCGGCTTTGCCCTCAGCCGGCCGGGCCTCCGGACTACGCAGTCTGCAGGGCCAGGAGAAGTCCGGCTGCATGCACACAGTCTCCTGCACTCACCGCACTCATCCCGCTGTATTCCGGAGTGCCCGCCCTTTCCTTGGCCATGTCCGTGGGCACTACAGCTCGAGTGGGGCAGGGATGGGGGCAGAGGAGTTAAGAGCGTGAGCAAAGGCGATCCTTCCCGACTGTGGTCAGTGCTGCGGAGGAAGTGAGCAGGGTGACGAGAGAGGAACTGTTAGGATGGTTTGGGAAACGCTTTGTGACGGTGACAGCTGAGCTGGGATTGCAGGACAGGAGGAGGCCAGCGTGTTCGGGGCTGGGAGGAGAGCTTTTGGGTAGCGGCCCAGCAGGAGCAGAGTTTTTGAGGTAGGAGACAGCTGGGCAAATCGGAGGAATGAAGGAAGCCAGTGAGTTTGGTGTGCATTGAGTGAGGGAGAGGGTGATGAGGGGAAGCTGGGAGGTGTGTCCGAGCCAGACCGTGTAGGCCCCATAAGGGGTGACAGAGAGAAGGTGGATGGAGCCCATCAGGGAGGCTGATGTCCGTGGCAGCTCCTGGTTGGCATTGCATGTTATTGCACCGGGCCAGCTCAGTCCGTGGAGAGCGCCATGCCCGCTTCCTGCCATGCCCTGGCTCAGTCTCACTACAAGACCACCAGCTGCCCCTGGAAACAGGACAGGCTGGGACCCGAAAGAGACTGGGGGGAGTTCAGGCCGCTCGGAGGTCTTCAGTCATTTTTTTGCCCCTTTTCCAGCTGTCATGCTTTAAAACATGCCAATGTCTGACTTTCAAAAGGGATTTTTTACTTTAAAAAAGATAAATTAGGGGTTAAAATCTCATAATACCAAGCAATTTCTTACTTTAAGACGTGGGATTCTTTTTTGGGTACAAGTTAGTGTCTAAGAGAATCGGTGGCAGGTACACGGGAAGGAAGAGGGACCTGCAAAATGTGCACGGCGCCTGCTGCTCTTGACTGCTCTGGAACGGCAGCAGGGACGTCGAACGCAGAGGCCGTCGGGAGGTGGGGTTCCCTAGACCTTCCCAGGTCCTCCCGAGAAGGGTACCCAGGCCTGCGTCCTGGTATTTTTGCGTTAAGTGTGGTTTTATGGCTCTTTAACTCAGCTTTCAAGTTTTACATTAGAAATGCACTTTTCAAAAAGGCCCTCTCCCACTGGAGGAGTTTTTCTGTAAAACATTAGGTTAAAAATGGTTTTTAACTAAAATGTCATGTCATTTGATAGGCCAGGTGGTTGCGACTGTTCACTTTGGTGGAGAAACAGTACCAGGCACAGATCGCTGCCCAGCAGGCACAGCTCCGCAGCCACGTTCAGGTAAGTCGTCATTTACGCTGAGCCTCCTTGGGAGTTCGGGTCCGCAGAGGCCCCACGAGTACTTTGTGCCGGTTGTGCTTGCCCACTGAAGAGAAGGCACACGCACTGTCTGTAGGGTGATGGCATATTGGGGCACTGTTCCCATAACATTTGTGTATAAAAATGTGATGTTCAACATACTTTCTTACCTAAACCTGTGACTTTTTATTTTCAGCGGATACAGGAGGAGATAAAAAATTTAGTCAAGTTACAGAGCAGTGATGCTTCGTGGGCTTCCTATGGCAGAAGGTCTTTAAACAAACAAATCACTTCGGAAAGGCAAATGGGTTTTTTTTCTGAAAACAGTGACAGAAATGAATCTGTTCTCAGTTACCCGAAGTCAAAAGAACCTGAAATGCAGCAAGAAACATCCACATCACAACCCGACTGCAGTGTGGACAGCGGCTCGGTGAGCAGCGGCTACGGGACCTTCTGTGTCTCGGAATCAAACGCCCGCAGATCGAAGGGCCCCCCAGAGTTCACGGAGCATGGGGCGGCCTCTGCTGGGCAGTGCGGGGCCCCCGCCGCGCAGGCCTCGTCCCCCTCCATGGACAGTGTGAGGAACAAGTGTTTCTACATACGTGCTCCCCAGGAGTTTGGTGCCTCCTTAAAGGAAGATATTTCCATTTTTCCTGGTGAATTTGAACACACTTTCCTTGGTGAAAGTAAGGTTTCAGAAGTGTACTGCGGAAAAACAAACAGGTGAGTAGAATTTCTGCATCACTTGATGGGAGTTTTACTTGTTTGTTACACTGAAAGGCCAGGAAATAAGCTCCTTTTAGTTGGACTGTAAGAGAACGAGACGTGTTTGAACATTTATCAGTTTTACCGAAGTCTTTGATTTTGTGCCAGTGGAGCCTGAAGCAAACCAGGCACGTCAGACCCGCTGCCGCCCGGCCCCTTCGTCCGCAGCGTTCGAAGGCCGCTCCGGGGGCCCGGCCGGAGCAGCGTCTGCTCCGTTTTCTAGTCGCCGTGTACTTGCTCAGAGTGGTAGTGTCGGGCCGGACCAACAGCGGGCTTTGTCACATGTTCATGTAACTGGAAGTCAAAAGTTACACACGGCAAGAAGCATTTTTCTCGATCTGTTGAGATCTTGCTTCCAGGCATGTCCTCTGTTTGGCGCAAATAAGCTCTTATTTAAAGATTTCTACACAGGTGTACTCAACTTTGTGTTTTTTATATATTCGAAGAGATTTGTAAGGTTAATGACATTTTGATTGCTCCAGGGACTTCGTAAAGGAAGCTGTAGCTGAATGTTCATAAAAGAAAAAATCATTCACAATTATGTGGTTTCCTCCAGCTTCTCAGTTTTTATTCTCGGAAACGTGTTGTCTCAAGGTACGTGGCCTCAGCAATACCGGTTTTGTGCGCACATGGCCTAAATGTTCGTCACGGGACAGTCAGGCTCTGTGCTGTCGCTGTCGACAAGGGGCGCCTTGGGGCTTGCTCTGTTCCCTGGCCACAGACTGTATAGCCTTTTCGTTCCCTCTGCCCTTGGTAATGAGAAGCTGGAAAAGGACATTCAGGGAGTCCACAAACGTCCGCCCTGTCTCTGCTGTTAGGAAGCAGCTCCAGGCTCTGTCCTCTGGCTCAGCGTCTGCGCGTGTAGTATGGCGTGTGAAGGAGTAACCTTGCTTGCTCTTTTCCAGTAGTAAAGCCATAACATCATGGGCACAGAAGCTGAAGCAGAGCCACCTGAAGGGAGCACGTGCGGAGGAGGGATGTCCCAAGTCCTCGCGAGGGAACGAGCAAACCCAGCAGGTGCCTGTGGAGAAGGTAGGTGGTAAGTCACTGGCCCTGGCCGCTTCTGCCAGGCTCGTGGCGCAGGGCTCATTCCATCGGGTGTACTACCTGCTCCTGCGCACAGCCTGTCCTTGCCTTGCCTTTTGTATGTTACTTTGCTCCATCGACCTGTCTTCCTTCTGTTGTCAGAAGGGGGTGGAAGCCATGGTTTGCTCTCAGTGCTGGTTCTCTCCCAGAAAGCAGAACTAACGAGGGGTAAAATGCTGAAAAAAAATGAAGTGTTTTATAAAGGCCCTAATTCTTTTTCCACTGCAAATGTTCACATTTAACCAGAGAGTAATTGATTTAATTGTTTAAAAAAACTGTCAAGTCGTTTGTCCCACTGTTCAGTTGTAAGAGGTACCGAGTGTGTGGAAGCTTTGCGATGCTTTCATATAAAAGTGTTGAAGTCTGGATAACTGTGAATTTATAATACAGTCCAGATCGTAAGAGATCCAGTGTCTAACTTCTCTGGGTCTTTTTGCTCTTACAGCAGCTGCTTTCATTAAAGAGTTAAAGATACTAAGTTTTAAACATCTTTAAAGCCCTTCTGGCCTAGATTATCATAGAACAGTGTTTGGTATAGCACCTCGGGTTTCTTTACGAACTTGATACCTTTAGCACCGTGTCTTGATGAGCTGAAACAGTGTTTCCATTTTCCGATGGAAAAGGTGACTGAATGGGAGTCCCAAGAAGACAGTTGCTTGGCCTTCATACGGCCCGTTTGTTCCTCTTTTCTCTCTGCACGTTGCCTTTCTTCGGCCCTTGACTTAGACTCCCTAATACCACCAGTCCCTGAGCCTCCGCGTGTGTTGGGGAGCTGTGTGGAGCTCCCAGGTGCTGCAGGGGAGCTGTCCCCCCTGGCCTGCGTGCCGTCCAGGGTGCTGTGCCCGTGACAGCGCGCAGACACAAGGTGGCAGTTGTTGTTTTCAGTGCCGGAGGCAGCGGGAAGGGGTGCTGTTCCCAGACAGACTGGTTCCTTCCCCCTGTTTTCACCTTTCCTGGGACACACCTTCCTTCTGTCACTGTAGTTCAGTGTTTGTTCCTCGTAGCTCAGTGGTTCCCAAACTTCGCTGCACATTGGAGACTCCCAAGGAGCTTAAAAAAAATCTACTCGTGACCCCAGATGGTCAGCCCTCAGTGGTGCAGGTGTGACACGTGAGCCAGGAGGTTGGTGGTCCCGGGTGGTGAAACTTGTGAACCACTGGCCCAGCCTGATCGTCCTCGTCCGCTGGGCGCTGGAGAGTCAGAGCCGCAGCAGCCAAGACGCCCGGTAGGCCTGCCAGGGCCCGCATGGCCGCCGCCGGTGCTGTCCGTGTGCAGGGAGGGCGCTGTGTTGAGGGGGGTCCCCTTGAGTGTTTCCTTTCTTTGATCATCTCCTGGATTCATTTTATTTTTCTTCTCTCTTTTAAGGTGAACGTTAATTTTAGCATGAAATCATTAGGGGAAATTAAGTTTCTGTGCTGTCTCTGAGTT